>OX467713.1:53904341-54112841 GCA_950111635.1 Agelastica alni
AAAATAAGCAAAAACCATTAATGCGTTCCTTTTTACTGATATGAAATAAAAAAATACAAAAACGGTTTTGTTTATTTTCGTATAAAACTCATAGCCTTAGCAACTTGTTGTTTGTCTGCATGACAGTAGTGATCAGTGTCAGTGCTATTGTCGTTTGAATTTCGTTAACTGTACGTAATAATATCAGAAAAATGGTTTATTAACAGAAATGCACAAAATAACCATTCTACAAATGATTGGTTATGGAGATAACACGGACACAAATGGAAGTTTCTCGCTTATTTTACGAAAAATTTCCAAATTTGCCGCCTATATCCCAAGGAACAATTAGCAAAATAGAAAAACAGTTTCGCGAGCTTGGTCATGTAAGACAGACAAAAAAAGTAGTTGCCAATGAACTTAGCGATGATGCGAAATTGGATGTTATGCTTGAGTTTCAAGAAAACTCACAGAATTCTGGTCGAAAAGCAGCCTTACTGTTCAACATTAGCCACACATAAATTTTTTGAATATTAAAGGAAAGTAAAATGCATCCCTATAAAATGATGTCAACTCAGGAGCTCATGGAAGACGATTTCGACAGGAGAACGTATTTTTGTGAAAAAATGATGGAAATGTTAGATAACAATGTGATCCGATTAAAAGATGTTTTGTTTTCTGATGAGAGCATATTTACACTTCACGGTCATGTTAATCGTCAAAATTGCCGCTATTGGTCTAATGAGAATCCTCACTGGATGAGAGAGGAACATACGCAATATCCTGAAAAAGTTAATGTTTGGGCAGGAATTGTTGGAAATCATATCGTAGGTCCCTTTTTCATTGATGGCAACTTGAATGGAGATAAATATTTAGAACTGCTCCAAAATAATGTCGTGCCAACTTTGACAAACTTATATCCTGATCCAGCAAACCCACAAGTTCCTGCCAATATACTATGGTTTCAGCAAGATGGAGCACCGCTAGATTACCAAATCAATGTCCGGCAGTACCTGAACCAAAATTTTCCAAATCGGTGGATAGGGAGGCGCGGATCGATAGAATGGCCAGCACGATCTCCTGATCTGACGCCATTAGACTTATTTTTGTGGGGATATGTCAAAAGTATTGTATACAAAACTAAACCACTCAACTTACATGACTTAAAAAGACGAATCACGCTTGCGATTAGATCAGTCACGCCTGAGATGTTGAGTAACGTTAGAAGACATTTCTATACCAGATTAGCATGTTGCCAAGACGTTCGCGGCGAACATTTTGAACATCTCTTACATTGAAATTAATGTTTTTTTTGTTTTTACATTATTTGTGAAATAAAATAATTTTCTTTTTTTAATGTTAATTTTTGTAATACATCTGAAAACACCTATATTTCCGAAACAGTTGAAGATAGGTATGGCACATTAAGCATGAATTATGTCAAGAATTTTCTGAAGAATCCAAAAAATAAATAATATACAGGGGGTTGTATTTAAAATAAGAAAGTTGGTATTGGCCACTGTCACATGACACCATAAATAATTATTTTTTTTGAAAAAAATGCGCATCTAAAAATACAAATCGACGTGTCCAAGCATTTTTCCCAATATTTTTTGCCACGAAAACCAGTTGGAAAACTGTTGTTAATAGTCGATGGCCATACTTCCAACACAAATTCTGGGAAAGTACTAGAACTTTCAGAAGCTAATGACATAATTCTACTTTGTTTACCAAGCCACACGACTCATTACCAGCAACCACTGGATAGGTCCTTTTTTAAATCACTGAAAAACAAACCTTTTGGGACAAGCCTGGGGTAAATCAGCAACTGTGGAAAGTGGGATGTCTGGTTTTAGAGCTACAGGTTTTGCACCCTTTAATCCAGAAGTCATTTCAGATTATGCGTATATAAATATTCAAATGGAACAAAATGCAGAAGCCAGATCTGGTTCAAAAAGTATGGCTGAAAATCCATTCCCACCTTCGACTCCGCCCCGTTCCCTACCGTTCATACAACTAACTAACACTCGCATTTTATCACCTCACCCTGGTTGTTCGCATCACCCGTGACACAGCAACAGTTGAGATCAACTCCACACTTCACCCCACACCAGGAAAATTGTTGAATAACGTGATTTCGCCAATTCCATAAACTAGTGCAAAAGCACGAGGTAGGCAGCTTGCAACCATTCTAAACAATTCTCAATGCATTGAGATACAGAAGGACAAAAATACGAGGGCGGTTTGATAAGTCAGTGACTTTTTGAATAAAACAAATTTTTTTCCGCAAATAAACATTTTATTTTTCTACATAATCACCTTTTAGCTCGATACACATTTAGTCCAGCGTTTTTCTAATTTTTTTATTCCCTCCAAATAATAGGTTTTTTCAAAGCTCTCAAAATACGCGTTTGTTTCGGTAATGACTTCTTCGTTCGACTCAAATCTCTTACCGCCCAGCCATTTCTTTAGGTTTGGAAACAGAAAATAGTCGCAGGGGGCTAAATCTGGAGAATATGCTGGATGGGGTAGCAATTCGTATCCCAATTCGAGGATTTTGGCCATCGTGACTAGACAAGTGTGCACACGTGCATTGTCTTGATGGGAAAGCACTTTCTTCTTCTTAGCCAAATGCGGCCGTTTTTGCTTCAAATCAACGTCGAATCTGTTCAAAAGCTTTGAATAATATTCGCCGGTGATCGTTTTACCTTTCTTGAGGTAATCGATGTGAATGACACCGCGTACATCCCAAAAAACTGTGGCCATGACCTTGTTGGCTGACAGACTCTGTTTCGCCTTCTTTGGTCCAACCCACTGTTTCGATTGTTCCTTGCTCTCTGGCGTGTTGTGATGGATCCATGTTTCATTCACAGTAACAAAACGGCGCAAAAATTCGTCCGGATTACGGCTGAACATCGCTAAACACTCTTTTGAAGCGGTCACACGATTGCGCTTATGGTCGAGTGTGAGCAATCGCGGCACCCATCTCGCAGAGAGTTTTTTTATGTCCAAATATTCGTGTAAAATATGATGTACCCGTTCAGTTGAGATACCTACAGCATGAGCCAACTCACGCACTTTCATTCTCCGATCATCCAATATCATTTCATGGATTTTATCGACGATTTCCGGCGTGATCACTTCTTTTGGGCGACCTGGACGTTCGGCGTCACTAGTGCTGGACCACAACGGAACTCTGTAAACCACTTCTTAACCATTGAAATTGATGGTGCCGAGTCCCCGTAGTATTTATCAAGTCTTTCCTTAGTTTCAGTAATGGATTTTTTACGTAAAAAGTAATGCTTAATCAGCACACGAAATTCACTTTTTTCCATTTTCGGCTATCAAATACCAACTGCACGACGTAGCTTGCTTAAAATTAGAAAGTTGCCCACTGATAGACTATAGTTGACGGCAGCACTGTTGCATTTGGAGTAACTGCGCGGGAAATTCAAAAAGTCACTGACTTATCAAACTGCCCTCGTAATACAAAAAAAAACAGATGTTTAATTCAGAAAAAATCTTTAGTTAAACAGAAAAAACGATTAGAATCTTCAGATTCAGACAGCAAGAGTCCAGTATTGCAGGAAAGTGATATGTCAGCAGAAGAGTGGGACGAAAATAAATGCGTGGGGCGTGGGGGGCGTTATTTTGAAACCATTTTAAAAGACGACTGGCTCAAATATGTGAACCGCAGTCGTTGGTTCCATAATGGATGCTCAAAATTCGAGAATTTTTGCGATTTATGTGGAAAACTAAAAAACAAAAGTCGTTACAATTAAATTTGTTCATTTATTACGTTGTTCTAATATGTTTTGTAGTTGGTCTAACCCGGATATGCGGGTGAGATCGACCACTTGTATTGTTTGATTTAATTTTAATTCAAAATAAAAATATATGTTTGTATCATATCATAACTTATAATCGATGTACTATCCTAACCCTTTGGGCAATGCTTTAGCAATTAAAATATGTGTATAAGTATATCAAACACAGAAAAAGTCAGCACTTATTTTTTCAAAATGTGGTCGGACTCTTTCAGACTTACCCTATAGAATCAAAAGGAGGGGTTCTTGGCCTATTTTGCAGATTCAATGAAAACTTTTATGCAAAATACCTTACGAAGCACCTACCTACTGAAGTACTCTTTGTTAAAAAGTGTGCTTAAAGTCAAAATAGAGTCAATATTTTAAACATAGTTTTTAAAAAAGCAAAATGTGGAATACCGCCCGAAAAAGGTGAACATTTTTATATTATTTAGTTTTTTTGTTCTTTGTCACGAGCTTTGTTGGTTAATGAACACTACGATTTGCCGTACACAACAGTATTCAGAAATAAAAGAGAAAATATATTTATAAATATTTATTACAGTCTATGTCCAGTAAAAAATTGTAATTATATACAAATATATTTAAATGTAAAACACATACAAAGTAAAACATACAACAGTCCACGTAATATTTCGATTGCTTGAAAAAATGTGGTCAATGTGGCTTGCAACACACTCGCGACATCTATTGTTTAACTAGCCCCTTCGTAAATATTCCGAAAAAACCTCTTTCGATCCAAATTAAATCCCTTCGTGGTCGGATCATCGAAAGGTGCTTGCAAAAATGAAATGATTGTTAAACAATAGCTGTCGCGAATTGGGTGGGCTCGGTCACGCTTGCGCACTTCGCCTGCCTGAAAATCTACGAATCGATTGTTTAACAATTATTTCATTTTTGCATGCACCTTTCGATGATCCGACCACGAAGCAACTCTAAACGCAAACCTAAATGATCCCTGACGGATGATGTGTGTTGCCGAGACATTATTCACGATTTTTTAAAGCAATTGAAAAGTTATTTATAATACAAGAATGATTTTTACTCAATGTCATTCTTTAAAGAACAATTTATTTGTTGTAAACATCAATCGTCTACCTTTCTTTGAGCAGGTATAACGAGTAACTCATCAGTATATATATCCCATGTATAATAAAATGTGTCAAGTAATGTGGGCTTTTTTTGTGGAGTTTTAGAAGTTTCTTGACTCTGCTTGCGTTCTTCGGAAGTTTCTCCATCAACTTTGTCACATTTTTCACTTGGCAATCTGTGAATAATATTAAAAATAAACCTTAGTATTTCAATTTTAGATAAGTTTTAGTAAATTATTTTGTCATAAAAAGGGTAACTTACTTTGATTCCATAGTGGGGTGGCCCCAATTAGACGCTCTTAGTTGAATAATGGACTCCAACAAAATACCATCAACCGTTCCATCTTCTCTATCTTTTACAAATCCAAATTCATTGAAAATGTGGTCTAAATCATCTTTGTCGCTTTGTTCCAAGAAATAACCTTTCGACTGTTAAAAAGAAATACATAATTACAAATGCAATTAGCTTATTAAATTTGAATAAATACAGAATTTTGAAAATATGCAAAATATTATACCTTTAAAACTTTACAAATAGTCCTGATATTATCATTTCCTCCAAGTTCAAGTGTTTTCTTAACGGCATAAATCAGCAAAGTTCCATAAACATTGAGATGTGGAAGTTGAGTATACAATTCAGCGATGAATGGTAATACAATTTTTGCATCACAATTTTGTTCAATTTTCTTTTTACATAAAAAATTTAATTCTTTTCGAAAATTAGGAGAATTATATTCGATAAATGAACATAATCTTGCCGCAGTATATCTGAAGTTTGGATTATTGAATGCCTGAAAAATACGCCAAATATTTAATTATTATTTTATAAATTATTAGTTTAAAAATTATAAATATACCAAGAATAGGTAACTTTGATTTATTAACAGACCAGACTCGACTATAGAACATTTTATTACTTAATAACGATTTGAAATTATAATAAATTTTTTTTTAAAGTAATTCAATCAATATTTTTAACTAACAAATAAGAAAACAACTTTATTAATGTAAAATGACTTGAACAATATTGAATTTTTTTATATGAACAGAAAAATAAACAGAATCAACACAAATTACTTGATGACTTACATGTTCAACGATTATTTCTGCCACTATAGAGGGTGCCTTTGCGTCTGGTATATTTGGTTCTAAATTTTCGAAGTATTTTTCCAAAAATTCATAAAACTGCCCATGGTTTTCGGTAAGAGTATTAATTACATCGTATATTTGGAATAAATCTGGTGCGGATTTACTATTCATTTGCTCATCACTAACATTTTCTTCGGAATTGGTTGGCTTAACTTCATAAGGCATTAAACAATCTTGACTTGTATTTTTGCAAACTGGATTTCGTAGCCACACAGCATAATTTTTAGGATACCATTCACCTGCATTCACATTCAACGATGATTTTTCGAGGATGGATTCGACAGGTTTTGTGGGATACCATTCACCCGCATTCACATTCAACGATGATATTTCGAGAATGGATTCGTCAGGTTTTGTGGGATACCATTCACATGCATTCACATTCAATGATGATTTTTGGAGGATGGTTTCAAAATCTAATTTTCCATTTTGCTGCGAATGTTCTTTAATAGGTAGATTTAAATTCTGCGATTCTGTCTGCGTAACAAGTTGTGAATTATTGGACTCATGTATATTTTGCGGTGGTCTTAATGATGGCCGAACTTTGCCTTCTTCCTCCTCATTCCATAAAACAGGTGAACCCGCATTCACATTTAATGATGATTTTTGGAGGATGGTTTCAAAATCTAATTTTCCATTTTGCTGCGAATGTTCTTTAATAGGTAGATTTAAATTCTGCGATTCTGTCTGCGTAACAAGTTGTGAATTATTGGACTCATGTATATTTTGCGGTGGTCTTAATGATGGCTGAACTTTGCCATCTACCTTATTCCACAAGACGGGTGTACAAATCATGATTAAATGTATGGAAATTTTCTTTAAAATTTTTATAAAATTCTGAAATAAATAAATATATTAAAAAAAAATACAAAAATAATGAAAAAAATTTGAAATATTCTTTAAAATTTTTTTTTTGGTAATTAAAAGTTTTCTAACAGCTGGGTTTTTTTTTTAAAATAATCGTGAATTATGCCCAACATAGTTAGGTAATTATTGTACCTAAAGCTTATTTGTTCATTTGTTAAAAAGAAAAATTTGTGTCAATAATTGTATGTTGAATTGACATGTTTTCCATAAGACTACATGTACCTAACAAATTTATTATATTTATAAATTATTGAGCTTTCCAATCGATTTAAATTGTTTGCAAAAAAATTTGTTATTAAAAAATCTAATAAACAATATTTATTATAAATTTTGACAATCAACAACTATGACAAAAATAAGAATAAAATACACTTACATTTTTTATATCGAAATAAGAACTCTTAACCAACTACGAAGCACTCAGTAAGTTCACCAGAACTAAACTAATTTTTCATAAACCCCGGTTGCTGGTTTTATCAGTTTCCTCCCCGTTACTCGATTAGAGACTTGGCCCTAACGCCTAACACAGAATGCCCCACCCACAATTTTGGGTGGGGAATTCTGTGGATCCAAGTTATTTTTACAGCATTGCCAATTTTTCAAAAATCAAATTTGTGGCTTATTATTTTAAAAACATAAAGGATTAGCGACAGAATTATCGTTATTATAGAGCATCGCATACATTTTTAAATAGTCATACATTAATGGATTTTGCAGATAAAGAAAAAATAATCTATTTCAACATTCTAATTATCTAATGTCTTCCTAAGTTGAAACCATACGGAAAACTTTTTTATTATTGGTTTTATGAAAAAAATTTATTCTCGATAAAAAGTTCTGCATAGTTAAAATGCCACCATCATATATCGATTTTTTTTAGGCATATACGAGGTTTGTCAAAAAATAGAAATTTTACTCAACAGTTCCTTTATTCCTTTATTTTTTACAATACAGAAGAATGTTAAAAAGTAAAGTTATTTTAAATTAAAAGTTATATTTAAATATGCAATTACAGACGTTTAGCATGAAAATTAAGGTTTGGTGATTATTTACGTTTTACATATTAAATTATTTGTAGTTATAAATTTCAATACTGAATTTATAATCTCTTATCTGTTAAAAATATGATTATCTTTTGATTTGTTTGTATTTTTAAACAACTTTGCAATTTAAATAATAAACGCATACCTAATATTATTTTTATTTTAGAAATACGAAAATCCATGCAAACAATATTTAGTAAACAAACATCAATTAAATTTTATTTCAATTCACTAAAGCTTCGACAAATATCTTTGTAAACATTTACCTAATTGTTAAACTCTTTTGTTACTGTCCGTATCATATTTGGAGTAATTCTTTGACATTCTTCAGAAATAATCCTCTCCAAATAGTCTACATCATTAAATGGTCCTCGCTGATAAACCTGCTGTTTTAAATAACCCCATAAAAAAAGTCAGGGGGAGTTAAATCACCAGACCTGGGAGGCCGAAAAATGTCTGAATACCTGTGGATCGACTTGCCATTAAAAATAGTTTCAAGAAGTACTCTAACGTCTACTGTACTATGGAGGGAGGCACCGTCTTGTTGGAACCAAATTTTCATACGTTCTTCTAACGGAAGTTCGTGCAAAAAATCACATACTTGCTTTTCTAATAATTGTAAGTAATTTGCTGCATTAAAGGAATATACCTTTTAATTCTAAATAACTTAACTTTATATATAACATTCTTCTGTATTATAAAAAAAAGGGAGTTTACTCTTCTATTTCTATTTTTTTTACTGATTATAGTCGCAAAAAGGGTAGACCTATCGTGTGGGCCGCGGACGGCCCGCACTGCCACTTTTAGAAGGGGGAGGAATAATAGAAAGGAAATGATTGTTGACCCGCTTTTTAAAAAGCTTTTTAAAGCTTATTCCATTCCGTAGCAGCCCTGTAAAAGAAGGATTCTTGATGAAGATTGGTCCTAGTAGTGTAAATGGGTGAGACTGATCAGCGTGCCGAGTTCTTCGGCCGAATGTGGCCAATGGTGATACAAGAGTTTTTATTTCTCAGAAGCATCTGCCAAGGAAATATCTGTAGAGTAATGACTGGTCTGCAACTCTTCTTCTATGTTCTAGAGGGTGAAGGGTATCTGTGAGAGTTGAGCTGTTTATCAACCGAATGGCCTTATCTGAATGGAATCTAAAAGACATTGACAATTGTTTAAAAGATCTGAAAGAGAGTGCGTATGGATTAAAAATGAATGATTTGATCGTCAAATGCCTTCTTTACGCCGATAAACAAGTCATATTAGCCTTATCCGAAGAGGAGTTGCAGGCGATGGTTAATGTTATGCATGATTCCCTGAAAATCAAAGGGATGAAAATAAATGTGAGCAAAACGAAAGTAATGGTTTTTGAAAAAGAAGAAAGCATGACAAAGTGTGGGGTTTCGATTGAGGGAGAAAGAGTGGAACAAGTTAATGAATTTGTGTACTTGGGTTCAAAATTTACTAGAGATGGAAAGTATGACAGTGACATTGAGCGAAGGGTGTTGGCAGGAAAACAAATGAATGAGGCACTGCATAGCTTTATGAATAGCCACAAAGTGTCAAAAAAGGCACGTCTGGCAATGCATAGAGGTGTGTTGGTTCCTACACTTATGTATGGTAGTGAATGTTGGGTTTGGTAGAAGAAGCATGAAAATAGGATTAATGCTGCGGAGATGAGTATTCTGAGAAGTATAGCCGGAGCGACTCGGTTGGATAAAGTTAAGAATAGTGAGATAAGAAAACGCTGTTGTGTAAAAGAAGATGTGGTCACAAAGATAGATAAAGGAATACTTAGATGGTTTGGACACGTAGAAAGGATGGATAAAGGAAGATTGACGAAACAAATTTATAAGGCGAGTGTGAATGGACAAATCGGTAGAGGTCGACCTCGGCGAACATATCTCGATAAGATCAACATTGTTTTGAAGAAAGGCCAGGTCAAGAGTACCAACAACCGAAGATCATGTATGAGAGCACTGATGAAAGTAGAGGAAGCAAACTATGTGTGTACGAACCGTAGCAAGTGGAAGGAAGTGGTCTCTGCTTACCCCAATGGGAAAAAGGCGTGACTTTATGTTTTCAAATAAAATGTTTAATAAGTGGGTAGTAGGAAACATCATATGTATTACGCGGGAGTAAAGAGCCTTTGCCTCTCTAGTAATATTTAATTATCCGTTTAAGTGCATGCAGAACAATGTTCCTTTTCATTTGATAAGTTTACTTAAAGCTTTAGTTTTGCTAAGATAAATACTTTCGCTGTAATCAATAAAATCAATTATAAGTTTAGTAGGTAGTAATAGATTTTAATTTTGTTTACAATAGATTAAAACATAATTATGATTCTTAGCTAAAAAACAATGTACATGAATATGAATTTCTTAACTAATTTTAACTTCATTAGAAACTTTTAAAAAAGACATTAGTAACAGTTTTCTTTATGTAGGTATAATTTGTGATCGTTTTTCTGCGAATTTTTTTTTTTAACGTGGATTACCTATGGATGACTAATATAGGGATTTTAGAATATATTTTACAATTTGTCAGTAGCAGGTAGAGTGCACCGACATACAAAAATAAAGCACTTTGACTTTTTAGGTAAAATTTTAATATTTACAGCTGTTCCTACCCAGATAAAAGGTGTTTGTTAAAATGTTAAGATCGAACAAAAGTTAATCCTTTTACGTAATAAAATTCTATTCTAAATATTTAAAAATCATCGTTGCAGGTACTTTCTCTTTAAAAATAACAGTTAAATTTCTATTTGTACTATTTTTCGGTTTTATGACAGCAGATTAAGAGTTCCATTGAATTAAGTTGTTGTTAAAGAAACATAATTTTAAAATTTCATTAAAAAAACTAAATAGATAACATCTTTTTCAAAATATACTGTTTATTTATGCATACTTTTACATATTTATTACTAGTAAAGACAACACAGGGGCATAGCTACCTATGTAACAGTTACAGCAAAGATACAGGCCCCCGATTCCACATCACATAGCAAAAATTCGTCAAATGTTTTCCAGAAATTGGTGAAAATGTTTGATGTAGTATGGGGGGCCAAATTTGAGCATTTAAAAACTTTTTATCCAAGTTTTTTTTTTTTACTGAAAATAGTCACAAAAAGAGTAGACCTATCGTGTGGGTCTACGACTGCCCGCACTGCGACTATAAGAAGGACAATGGATTATAGAAAGGAAATGATTGTGGACCCGCTTTTTGAAAAGTTGCAGGTCATAGTTTTCTGGAAAAACTTATTTTGGAAGCTTGTTCCATTCCGTAGCAGCTCTGTAAAAGAAGGATTCTTGATGAAGCTTGGAGTAAATGGGTGAGACTGATCAGCGTGCCGAGTTCTTCGGTCGAATGAGGCCAATGGTGGTACAAGAGTTTTTATTTCTCTGGAGCATCTGCCATGGAAATATCTGTTGTGTAATGACTGGTCTGCAACTCTTCTTCTATGTTCTAAAGGGTGAAGGGTATCTGTGAGAGTTGAGCTGTTTATCAACCGAATGGCCTTTTCTGAAGGGAATCTAAAAGACGAAGAGAATGCCTTGGTGCTGAACCCCAAATGTGCGAGCAATACTCCAGTAGAGGTCGGATTTGAGTCTTGTTCGTCGTCAACAGTTGATCAGGAGTAAAAAACTTTTTAGATTTCCACAGAAAACCTAGCCTCTGGCTTGCTGGCTTTGAGATGTTAGCAACATGGTCATGCCAAGACATATTATGCCACAGGTAAGGAGCGATCTTGCATGAAACTCATGAGCCATTGGCGCAGTTTGGTTGGAAGACCGTAGACAGACAATTTGCTTAATAATACCTGGTGCCAAACGCGGTCAAAGACCCAACCAACACACCTCCATGCACAACCAGACGTGCTGTTTACGACACTTTTTGGCTGCTCATAAAGCTATGCAGTGCCCTATTTATTTGTTTTACTGCCAACACCCTTCGCTCAAGTCACCGTCATACTTTCCATCTCTCGTAAACTTTGAACCCAAATACACAAATTCATTTAATTGTTCCACTCTTTTCCCTTAATCAGAACTTTACAGTTTGTCCTGTTTTCTGCTCTTTTAAAAACCAGTCGCTCCGGCTATACTTCTCAGACTACTCATCTCCGCAGCATTAATCCTATTTTCATGCTTCTTCTGCCAAACCCAACATTCACTACCATACATAAGTGTAGGAACCAACACACCTATATGCATTGCCAGACGTGCCTTTTTTGACACTTTCTGGCTATTCATAAAGCTATGCAGTGCCCCATTCATTTGTTTTACTGCCAACACCCTTCGCTCAATGTCACTGTCATACTTTCCATCTCTAGTAAATTTTGAACCCAAGTACACAAATTCATTAACTTGTTCCACTCTTTCTCCCTCAATCGAAACCCCACACTTTGTCATGCTTTCTTCTTTTTCAAAAACCATTACTTTCATTTTGCTTACATTTATTTTTATCCCTTTGATTTTCAGGGCATCATGCATAACATTAACCATCGCCTGCAACTCCTCTTTAAATGACGCTAATATGACTTGATCATCGGCGTAAAGAAGGCATTTGACGATCAAATAATTCATTTTCAATCCATACGCACTCTCTTTCAAATCTTTTAAACAATCGTCTATGTATACGTTAAACAGCCATGGCGAAGCCACACATCCCTGTCTCACACTCTTTTCGTTGTCAAACCATTCCGTGCAAGCTCTGTTTATCCGTTAATCCACTACTATTATTTTAAAGACCACCTTGTATGTAATAAACTCATGTCAATTTCAATAATTAAATCGTGTCCAAAAACTGATAGATACTGTTTAAAAATGCATACCTACTTACTTTTACACCTTTGATGTGAGATCATTACAAGTTTTCTTCCATAGTACAGCAGACCCGTGCGCAAGGGGGAGTGGGGTTTTTGGGGGTTCAAACCCCCCCCCTCCCCCTCCATGACCGAAAAAATCGTGTTTTCATTTTTGATCTATTATATGTAATATTTTATAATCTTATTTGTAATAATGCTTAACATAATACACTACTCGTATAATATTATATAGTGTTATCTTCACGTTTGCTGCTTATCGACTTTCGTCGTTGCCGTTATCGACAAAATATAATGACAATAAAATTTATGAATAGAATAATAGGATAATATTTTATTCGATATTACGACCGCAATTAGTAGAACACCAGATTACACGATAACGGATTTCGAGTATTTTAAAAGTTGTTCATAATTATTCACAACGATTGTGAGCTCACAGTGAGACGTTCGTAATACAAACACTCCGACACGCCGTTAGAAATTACAACAAAATGGACATTCGAAAGTTTTTTAAAAAACCTCGGCTAGTATTGATAAAAAAACACTTTTAATATAAGTACTTAAAAAATTAACTAAGTGCATCACTAGCTTGCCACGTACTGAGATACATAACACAATGTATTCCCAATTTTTCCAAACAGAAATGAACATTTCTGTTATTATATGTACAGGGTGAATCATTAAGAATGGGCAATCTCTGAACTGGAGATAAAACACACCAAAATATGGCGATTGAGCTATTAACATGTCTTACTCGAACATAACAATATAATTTCAAAATGCCTTTAATGAATAAAGTTATAGGACAAAACAGCCACATTTACCTCGGTCTCAAATTGTTTAATTATCTACCAAATCAAATAAACATCTCAAAAAATCAAAACTAATACAAAAAACGATTGAATGACTAAGTACATCACTAGCTTGCCACGTACTGAGATACATAACACAATGTATTCCTAATTTTTCCAAACAGAAATGAACATTTCTGTTTTTATATGTACCGGGTGATTCGTTAAGAATGGGCAATCTCTGAACTGGAGATACTACACACCAAAATATGACGATTGAGCTTAACATGTCTTATACAAATGTTGCAGGTTTACGAGATACAGGGTATTTAAAGTTGGAATTTTAATTTGAAATTTCTTAATAATTTCGTGATTTTAAGCAGCATCGTCTTGAAAATTGGCAATTTTACGTTTTTTGGCTTGAAAATTACGAATTTTATGCTGAATTTAGCACTATTCATACAGGGCGTTAGTTACACCTTGTTACTTAGGTAAATTACAACATATCTTTTTTGCCTAATGAGTTATGGCTAAAATGACCAAAAAATCTAAAAGGCAGTTCAATTTTGAATAAAAAAGGTACTCTTGTTTATTTCATTTAACTTTATCATTTTTTGAGTTATTTGCATTTTAAACATTCAATGAATTTTATGGTGAAATGAATGTTTTCCATTAAATTAGGCACTACTATGCTATACTATATTATAATACTATTTGCTAATTATTGATGTAGGTATCTATTTTATTCCTTTTTTTTTTCTACCTTATTCTGCACAGGCCGGGGCATGAACATAGTATATGTTCAGCAGTTTCGTCTTCCACGCAGCAAAACCGACAGTCCGTTTGTTGGTTCAGACCTATCTTTCTGAGGTGCTATCTTAAACGACAGAGTCTGTAAGCAGTCCCGTTAGAATACGCAGGTTATTTCTGCTCCATTCTAGGTTCTGCTTAGTTGTGTTTCTCGAGGGTTTAGGTAGAAACGCCTTCGAGTAAGTTAACCCTGGTATATCGGACCAGTACGTGAGTATTTTTCCTCCGCCCAGTCCGAAATAATTGGTTTGGCGGCACTTGTGGTGACTCCAAAACCGGTTCTGGTCCAGTGAACGCAGATTCGGCCCCCTGTTTTGCAAGGGTGTCGGCTTTTTCGTTTTCCTCCACCCCCTGGTGCCCAGGTACTCATAATAGGGTCACCCTGTAATGTGTTAGTAGGTATTGATGTTAATTCAAAGTAAATACCTAATTTTTAAAAGAAATATGGAAAGAACACAGTTCGAGAGTTTGAGAGCCATTGGCATGCTAGAAAATAGCGCTCGATTAACAAATATAAAGCGATGATTTGACATACTTCAAAGCGCTTGAATAACCGTTATGTAGGATTTAGAAATATATCTAAAAGACACACATGACACCCAAAATCTACAACCCATATTTTAGCTGCAAGAAGGAACCCTACGGTAACGACACTTGAATTACAAATGCAGCTGTTATTATTATTTCTCTTTATTAAGCATAAGCTAGTTTTTACAATTAATAATTTGTTACAATTTCACAGTAAGTTTCTCATTTCAGTAGGCAAGGCATTATAAAGAAGAATTCCATCAGAAAATAATGAGCCCTATCTTTCTGAGGTGGTATCTTAGACGACAGTGTCCTGTAAGCAGTCCCGTTAGAATACGCAGATCATTTCTGCTCCATTCTAGGATCTGCTTAGTTGTGTTACTCGAGGGTTTAGGTAGAAACGCCTTCGAGTGAGTTAACCCCGGTATATCGGACCAGTACGTGAGTATTTTCCTCTCCGCTCAGTCCGAAATAATTGTTTTGGCGACACTTGTGGTGACTCTAAAAACCGGTTCTGGTCCAGTGAACGCAGATTCGGCCCACTGTTTTGCAAGGATGTCTGCTTTTTCGTTTCCCTCCACCCCCTGGTACCCAGGTACCCACAGTAGGTTGGTAATGATAAAAGAAATCTAAAATTTTTTTTTCGTAAATGTTTATTCAATGTGTATTGTATTAGAGTATTTCAAATTAACAATAGGAATGGAATTTTTTTACCTCTCCCTACGGTATTAAATTGTATCGCCTAAAAAAAATGCAGGGACGTGCATTTTTCGTCAAGTCAAAAATCTGTCGAAACCAGGTTTCAGAGAAATCATTTTCAGATTGGAAAAAATGGTTTGTACCAAAGCATATAAATATTGATTGTGACTACTAACTGTAAAAAGCATATAGACAATTTATTTAAAAAATATTTCTGTTATTAATTAAAAAAATATATACAGGGTGGTCCGTGAGTAATGGTCCAAAGTGAAATGAAAGATTCTCGGTCTCTAAATATTACGATCTGACGCAATTTGTTTTAATAATATATATATATATATATATATATATATATATATAGGGAGGCAAATTTTTTTTTAATTTAACCCAATGTGTTATTAGCGGTGGATTAAATAAAGTTAATAAACAGATAACAAATATAAAAATAATATTATATGCGGTAGAGTAGTTTGCAAAATCAAAAGTGCTAACCATCTCAAAAGAGCCCAGACGATGTAAATTGGCTATAAACCAGTAGAACAGTTTATGAATTTCAAATATCTCGGCGTCAACATCACGAGCAGCAGAGACCTCCAAGAAGAAGTAAAGGCTCAAACAACCAAAGCAGCTTTAATATCAGGATTCCTTAGAGATATAATATGGCGAAACAAGCACATGTCCATTGAAAGCAAAGTCCGCATATATAAGACTTGTGTAAGACCTGTTATGACCTACGCTGTAGAAATAAAAGACGAAAACTCCACAACAAAAAGGATTATCCGTACAGCAGAGATGAGGTCTCTAAGATCTATAGCAGGTCACTAAGTGACCACAAAATAAACGAAGACATCCGAGAACATTACTACGATATCCAGAACATAGTTAGATGGTCCCGAAACAGACGTCGCGAATGGAGAGATCATGTTGAACGGATGGACGACAAACAGATTGCCGAAGATTGCAAGGGATGGTCTCCCAAGATCCAGCAGACCACCTGGACGTCAACCTATACGTTGGCATGAAAGCTGGAATTCATCATCCCAGCTACAACTCTAAGAAATTAGAGAACAAGGCAGATGCCTTACAAAAAGGAAAAAGAAGAGGTTGCAAATATTGGGTGATAAGATGTTCGTGGGTGAGCCGTGTATGTCCTAAGCGAAGTCTTTTTTTTTTTTATATGTTCTGGTTCCCACGAAAAGGGATATCCTGTAATGTTCAGAGAACATCGTGGGAACCAAGGGAAAGAAAGTAGGAGTTGGTGTTCTTCTTAAATTTCTGAAGGTTGTATGCCTCGGGGAACACCTCCCTTGGCAATGAGTTCCAAAGCCTCGCAATTCGTTGGATGAATGAGTCTTTGGAAAGTGATGTTCTGCAGGTCTCCAAAGTGACCACGAAGGGGTGTGAAGACTGAACTTGACGGGTTAATCTCGAAGAGACTGCCAAAGGAGAAACGATTGTTGATATTTCAGAAGAGCATCGCCCATGAAAATATCTATAAAATAGAGACAAATCGCCAACTTTTCTACGGTGTTCCAGACAAGTGAGCGAGTTTGTAAGCGAGGCATCACCGACGAGAGGAATTGCCCTTTTTTGGACAGAATCCAATAGCTTCAGGATACGTTTAGGTGCCGCACTCCAAATATGGGAACAGTATTCCAGTACAGGTCGGATCTGTGCCTTATAGATCATAAGCAGCTGACTGGAGGTGAAATAGCTCTTGGCACGAAACAAAAAACCAAGTTTTTGGGATGCACTTTTGGCAATGGACCTCACGTGATTTTCTCAGGAGAGGTTATTGCTAATAGTAATACCAAGCATCGATATGGATGACTTCAGTGGTATGGTTACTCCTGACAAAGTTATGTTAGGCACAGTGAGATCGGCTTTTCTAGAGAAAAGACATGCTTGTGTTTTGTTTGCATTGAATTCTACCAAGTTATTGGATCCCCATTCGAGAATTGTTGCTAAGTCCATATTTATATTGTTAACATTTCTTCCTCGTTCATTTCTGGTTTCGCGGGCTGATATAGGGGCCCTGGAAGAGAAAGCGGTATGGAGGGTACTATCATCGGCAAAGCTGTGTACGGGACATGAAGTTGCTTTCAACAGGTCGTTGATGTGAAGTAAAAATAGTGTTGGTGCTAGAATGGATCCTTGCGGAACACCAGCATTTATGAGTAGAGTGTCAGATGAAACTCCATCGACCACTACATGAAGAGACCTGTTTGAGAGAAAACTAGCAAGCAGAGAACACAGCTGAGGGGGCAAGCCATAAGATGGAAGCTTGGCGAGAAGTCCCTGGTGCCAAACTCGATCGAACGCCTTGGAGATATCTAATGCCACAGCTAAAGTTTCTCCATACTTTTCAATAGATAGCTGCCATATATGTGAGACGTATGCGAGCAGGTCACCAGTTGATCTCTGATGGTGGAAGCCATATTGCCTATCATTAATAATTCCTGAGTCTTCCAGATATTTCATGAGCTCGATGTTGATGGCTTTTTCCATGACCTTTGAAATAATAGATAGCAGTGCGATAGGTCTGAGAATTACTTGGGAGAAGCGGCTGAAATAATGGGTCTTCCACGTGCCGAAATTTGGTTTAATCTTTTGCAGTTTAGAGGGTTTACTTTAACCCGAGATATTCCAAAGATTTGTTAATCTTGTTTTGAAGAAGGATTTCAGGTCTACTGCAGGAAAACAAATGGATGGGAAGAAGTAGGTACTGATGAATTAACGACAATATTTTAATGCAAACGGACATATGATATAGTCAGTTGGATAAAAAAATGTGAATAAACAACACCAGATCTATAAAATATTCAAAGAGATTATCATAATCCTTCATTAATATACCTATTCAATAAAAAACAACAAATATCTATACGGGGCAGTTGCCCTTTTTTTCCTGTTGTTAATCCGGCCCTGATTGTTAATAATAGATCATGACTTTCCTTATCTACCTGCACACATTACGATAAATAGGTACCCATAAAAGTATTTTGTGGTCAGTTTAGACCTTTATTTAAATAAGTAGGTACTTTTATTATGCGAATTCTTTTCAAGTAAAAATTTTAATATTGACAACTGTGTACCCTTTTTCTTGATAAAACTTTCTCTTTGGTAAAAATCAATTAAATAACTATTTGAACTATTGTTCGGTTTAATGACTACAGCATTGTATAATTGTTGTCTTTATACAATGACTACAGATTAAGAGTTCCACTGAATTAGGTTCTCATTAAAATGGGATCCAATACTAAACAACATCTTTTCCAAAATCGCTTTCTAATATCTAGAATAATTATAATTGAGAAATAAAAAAAACATTTTGACTAATGAAAATAAATAGATACATTAACGATTTAACGTGTTTTTTGTTATTGTTCTATATTTTATCGATTTCAAACACCGAAAAAAAGTACTAGTACCTACTGGTTTGAGTTCAAAGTAATCACAGGAATTTTTAAATTGAATATGAAAAAACAACATTTAAAATGCGAACAAAGGCCGAGAGCCATTGGCTAGAAAATAGCGCGCGATAAACAGAAAAAACGCGATCATTTGGCATATTTCAAACCGTAATTTTTCGCTTAAATGACTTATTTAGAAAATAGAGACGGACTATTAAAGAATGTATCGAAGGTTTATTCTTATAGAAGAAGTGCAGTAATAATTTGAGGCGGAATCAGCATCAAAGATGGGATCAAATTAGTTTTGTTGCAAACATTTTTCTGAGCCAAAACATTGATAAAATACTTTGACCAATTGTGCAATGTATGACCAAACGATTGCATCAACAGCGGCTATATTTTTTGATAATACTAGCATCGAGGTCCTTTTACCATAGTCTTCGAAGTCACTGGACTTGAATCTAATAAAGCATGTTTGGGACGTGCTTCAACGAAGAGATTTGGGAGGTGGCGGGAAAGACACATTTTATTAATACATTTTATTTTGGAATAGAAGTACCTAAATTTAAATTTGAGTTTTATATTTGAATATAATTAAAAACAAGATCCGGGATGCTAAGGAAAAATGGATGACAGACAGATGCAGAGAAATGGAAGAGCTGAAAAGAAAACACGACATGTTCAACATGTACAAAAAAGTTGCTGGCCTATATATTAGAAAAACTCCTAGTATGCTAGTTGATAATACAGTCAGACTAATCATTGATGAACATGAGGATCTTGAAGCCTGGAGTGGATAAATAGCTGAACTATTTGATGACAACATATCAGATTAACCAGACACCACTGATAGCGTGGAAGGTCCAGAAATTCTAAAGTCCGAAATACTATACAGCATACGTTTTGCAAAATCTAAAAAAACAACCGGACCAGATAATATTCCAGTGGAACTTCTGAAACTGATTCATGAAGACAACATCTTAGTTAAACTATGCAATGCAGTGTACATCACTGGAGAAATACCAGTAGATTGGCTAAAGTCCGTGTTTAAAACATTGCCTAAAAAAAACAACGTGCAAAAAAATGCAGTGATTACAGGTTAATAAGTCTTATGAGCCACACACTAAAAGTATTCCTTAGCATTATTCATAGAAGAATACGCAACAAACGTGAAAGTGATCTGGACGAAACCTAGTTTGGTTATCGAAACGCTCTTGGTACCCGGGAAGCAATGTTTGCCTTAAATATACTTCTTCAAAAGTGTCGTGATCAACGTAAAGACTTTTTCGTGTGCTTTATAGACTATGAGAAAGCATTCGACAGGGTACAACATAAAAATTTATAGATAGAGAAGTACTGGAGTTGATGACAGAGACATACGCATTATTAAAAACCTGTATTGGCGACAAAAAGCAGTGGTTCGGGTCAATGGAAAACTAAGCGACGAATGCCAGATTCGGCGTGGAGTGAGACAGGTATGTATGCTGTCTCCACTGTTGTTCAACCTATATTTTGATAAAATATTTAAACAGGATGCATGACCAGGATTGAACTAACGGCGAACTGATCAATATCATTCGTTATGCCGATGACACCGCAATCTTATGTGATGATCTCCAGGACCTTCAACGTCTTTTAGACTTGGTCAACGTGATGGAACAAGAAATGAGTCTAAACATAAATGTCACTAAAACTAAGTTTATGGTTTTCAGCCGTCAGCCGTATAATGATGCTGCGCTGCAAATGAATGGTCAAAACATTGAAAGGGTTTCATGTTTCAAATATCTTGGTTGTTATATTACAGAGCATCTCGACCTGGATAAAGAAGAAGAGTCAGCTCACGCAACCTTTCAAAAAATGAGATCACTCTTCTGCATAATAATCTAAATTTAAAGCTCCGCCAGAGAATGATAAAGTGCTACATACGGTCTATACTGTTGTAAGGAGCAGAGATTTGAACCTTAAAAGCAGCAACCATTAATCGTCTTGAAGCATTTGAAATGTGGCTACATAGACGTATGCTCCGAATCCCATGGGTAGCCAAGCAGACAAATGAAGCGGTTTTAAATTTCGCCGTCCGCGAACTACTAATAACAGTTAAATGTCGAAAGCTGTCCTATCTAGGTCATATACTCAGGGGTGCTCGTTACCGAATCCTTCAACTTATAATGAAGGGCAAGATAGAAGGCCGTTGGGGAGTCGGTAGAAGACAAGCCTCGTGGTTTAGGAATCTTAGAGATTGGACCGGAATTCGAAGCGCAGAACAACTCGATAGAATTGCCGAAGACAGAGCACAGCTCGCCATTGTGATTGCCAACATCAGGAGGACCTGATATGGCACCAAAAGAATAAGACTATATTTTGGGTTATTTTTATAGTATTTCCAATCTCAGTTTAAAATAGATGATTTTAACAGGGCACTGCGATATTCCGGTAATAAGCGCTTTATTTTATACTAAGTAACACTGAGTAATAAATGCAAGCAAAACGAAAGTAATGGTTTTTGAAAGAGAAGAAAGCATAACAAACTGTGAAGTTACGATTGAGGGAGAAATAGTGGAACAAGTAAATGAATTTGTGTACTTCGGTTCAAAGTTTACGAGAGATGAAAAGTATTACTGTGACATTGATCAAAGAGTGTTGGTAGGAAAACTAATGAATGGGGCACTGCATAGCTTTATGAACATCCAGAAATTATCAAAAAAGGCACGTCTGGCTGTGCATAGAGAAAGTTTTGGTTCCTACACTTATGTATGGTAGTGAATGTTGGGTTTGGCAGAAGAAGCTTGAAAATAGGATTAATGCTGCGGAGATGAGTAGTCTGAGAAGTATAGCCGGAGTGACTTGGTTGGATAAAGTGAAGAATAGTGAGATAAGAGAACTTCTTCTTTTTCTTCGCTTTCCTCTTGAAAGAAGAGTTGTGATTAAGCTTCGTATTACTTCGTTACTCGCTTTACAATTTCTCGCCATTTTCCACGGTTGTAGGCGCTGAGTGCTGCTTGGTTGATTGTTAAATCAGTGGAGGCCCTTATTTGATCAGTCCAGCGTGTAGGAGACCTACCTCGGGACCTAGTACCTTCTACCAGACCCTGAACTCGTCTCTTCTCTGAATGTGCCCAAAGTATGTAAGGATTCGAGCTTGCACTATTTTGGATAATCTTTGGGGTTCGTTTACTTCGTGGATGATGGACGGATTAGTTGTTTTTGCTGTCCAGGGAACTCGTAGGATTCTTCTCCAGCACCATAAATCAAACGCGTCGATCTTCCTGCGATCGACAGCCTTCATCGACCATGTTTCTTCTCCTTATAGAAGTACCGGGAATATCAGTGTTTTAATGATAGTTTTTTTGTGTTTAATGTTATAGCACTATCTTTCCATGATTTTTTGAGGCTTTTCGCTGTCTGTCTAGCGATTTCGCATCTACGAATGATTTCCTGAGAACAGCCACCCTCATTTAAAATCAGTGCTCCCAGATAGATGTATTGGCTCACAACTTGGCATTTACCCAGGTGAAGGATGTCTAGCATATTATTCTCGACCCTGTCGATGAATAATGTTGTTAATTCCGTATTTTTCAACTGTAAAATGTCCTTTAATCCATTCCTTGATTTAAAAACCTCATTATAAACGAGTGCTATAGGCAACCAATTATTCACTCGGTTTCCTGAGATTAGTCGCTTTGCTATAGGCAACCAATAATACATTAAGTTACAAGCGAAACCAATTAGAAAAGCTGACATCAGCATTGCTATTACTTAACTATTTTTGACCATTTCCGTTTGGTGACTTCGTCCATCGTCTTCGTAGAGAGAACAAGCAAGTTTCGTTTTAAAACACCACGTGGTAAAAAATTTACAAGCAATATAATTAGATAAAATAAATTAAGTTAAAAAACCATCAACCAGTGAAAATTTTCTAAAGAGACAAGATGTTCTCAACTGTAAGCTCATTGTACACATTTCTACAATATAGTATCAAACAAGAAGTGTAGTGTTTAATTTACATTATCAAGAAATTCACAGCGGTAAAGCCAGAAAAAACTGAAATCAAACAGAATTACGAACCAGCCAACCAACTAGCTATCGAAGACTTAAAATCGAATCGAGGCACGGCGAGATTCAACAGAGGCAGAGACATACAACATCCTACAACTTCTACAACCCTCTGCTAGAAACCTCCATGTTCCTTGCCGACGCGCCGTGAATCATAACTTTGGACTTTGAGTAGTTGATGACCAAGCCAAGGTTATTACTTTTTATTTTCAGTTCATGCAAGATTTCCAGAAGTTTCTCTTGGGTATCTGCTAGTAGGAAGGTATCATCCGCATAACGAAGATAAGATATCTTTATTCCACCAACTGCAATTCCGCCGTTCCATCCGTCGGTCACCCTTCTCATAATATATTCTTCATAGATGTTAAATGGAAGAGGCGACAGGATACATCTTTGACGAACTCCTTTTTTTATTTTACAGAGATTAGATAATTGATTATCGACTTTTACGACTGCCTTACTGGTTATGTAGATACAGATTCTGAATTAAAAGTAACAGATGATCCGGTACTTCCATTTCCTTCAGGATTATCCAAAACCAATTCCAACTAATGCTATCAAAGGCCTTACGATAGTCAACAAAGCATAAGTATAGTGGTCTGTTGAATTCGCGATACTTTTCAATGACTTGGCGAAGATTCAGTATTTGTTCTCTAGTACCACGACCGCGAACAAATCCTGCCTGCTCTGGTGGAATTTGCCATTCTAGATACGTTTTTAATCTTTCATGTATTATAGAGAGCATTATTTTACTAGTGTGCGAAACCAGAGATTATCAGGCGGTAGTTGTCAAACAAGGTTTTCGCACCTTTCTTATGTGGAGGCATAAATACATATGTCACCCACTCCTCTAGCCATGTTTTTGTGGACCAGATTTTTTGGCACAGGGTGTGAAAAATGTCAACACCTCTCACTCCCATGGCTTGTATTATTTCTTCTGGGATGCCGTCGCAGCCTGGTGCCTTGTTTGGTTTAAGTTTTTTGATGGCTATTTTATTCGTTTTTGGATATTATTTGACCACAGGAGAGAGTTTGGTTTATTTATTGCTTGTTTTCCCTGATTAATGCGATGGGTTATTTCTTTTTTGCTGGATCCTTCTTTTGTTATTTTTACTCCTAAATAGGTGCAGTCTTGACAAGATTGAATCATACTTCCCTCTATTTATAGATCAAGCTGAGGGGAAAACATTTTATAATTTTTAAATGTTTTCATAAAGTTTAACAAAAGAAAAAGACAGCCTCACAATTATGAGGCGCATGTGAAAACATTACCTAAATAACATAATAACTACATCATTTAAAAGATTTCAAAGCCATATATTTTCAAAACAATTCTATATATTCTTTACACATAAATGGTGTACAGAATTTAAAAATATGATTACATTTTTATTCACAATGACAAAAGTTTACAACAAACTTACACCTGTATAAAATCTGACATGAATTTGTACCTTGTAATTATAGCAATATTTTATAAATAAGTCAACCGTTTAAAAATACACTTTAACTTTGTAAAAACTTTCTTGGCTTCATAAGTATTGTTTGTATTGAAAATATTCTATAAGTTATTCAACGTTACTCCAGATACTCTTCTTCTCTTTAGTTAACATTTCTTTATGATAAATGCACACTTCCATTCTATTACTTTAAAGTTATTTATTAACACTCTATAGCGGTGGGTGATGTCAATAGTAACAGCGTAATTACAAGCTTAACAGTTTACCTGTTAAAATTACTACTAGTGCCATCTAGTAAACACTAGGTAGGGAGTGATAGTAAATACATAAAAAAATAACAAATGTCTACGAGCCTCTTTCCAAGAATGCCTTTAAACATACTTTATTTTACATCAAGGATTAAATTTTTATGTACATACATATATTAATATTATGAGAGTTCATTACAACAAGTTTTGTGTAAGCACTTCAAAATGTGGACATAAATAAAAATTACATTTGGATATAAAGACTGTTTCTTTTATCATAATATGGTTATAACATTACTATATTCTAAACCGCAATAAATACGAAGACGATTAAATGAACAAAAAGGTAACTATTATGGAAAACATGATATTAGTTTAAAAAAAAGTGCATGAGTGTCGTGAAATACTAAGTTGGAACGAAGTTCCTTTCGTAGTATATTATTATTGACTAGCGGACTTGGCAAACGTTGTCCTGCCCAAACGTTGGCTTGCCTGTTTTGGAAATGTTACCATCAAACTCAGCGACCCCAAAAACTATATATTCGACACTAATATTAGAGTTTTTAATATTTTTTATATTCCATCCACTTCCCTCCCCCTTTTTATGGGTGCCAACATTATTGGGAATTAAATTCATCGTCCTCGAAGACTATGAATTCGACACTAATATCAGCCGTTTTTATATTCACTCCCCATTCCATCTCATAAATTGTTATTGCTCAAATAAAATTTACATGGATATTATTTTAAAAAAGTCACTGATATATGCCATATCGAATAGCTTGTATTGTCCAAAGTACGGCTATCGTCACATTTGTTTGACGAAATAAGTTTACAAAAGAAGTACGATAGGACCGTATTTGAAAATTGCTTTCATTGATGATGTCATTTGGGATAAAACGTCATAAAAATATGATAAATCGCTTAATTTGGATTTTACAGATTGACTAATAATTGCAATACACTACGTATTAAAAATAAAATTGATGTCAGCCTCGTGAAGACACGAAACGTCGTATCGAAAATTTATTGGTACATGGCTATAGAAAATGTATGATTAAATAAAACTTTACTTTTCCATTTTTTGATATTTTTTTATTTAAAAATTCCATGCTTAAAGAACGATAAGTAGCATTTTTAGTTTTCTCTGTATATCTCGAGAATGAAGATTTTTTTAACAAATATAATGTTCTCCATAATAGTTACCATATGATAAAAGAAACTGCATGTATACAAATGTTTCCGAAAATTGTATAAAATAAATAAATAAATTTAAAATTAAAATGATAAATTCATATTTAAAAAACAGAAAGTTTAACGTCAAAATAAACGAAAAACAGTCTACGGATAGATTTATAGAAGCCGGCGTACCGCAAGGTTCAGCGTTATCGCCAACCCTATATAACCTTTACATAGCAGACACTCCAAAAACACCGAATACAGAACTAGCTATGTACGCGGACGACACAGCGGCCTTTAGCTCACACATAAATCTGCGATTTTTACAAATATATATGCAAAGGCAAATAAACGAAATATAAAAATGGACAAATACTTGGAAAATCAAGTTAAATGCCGAAAAAACACAAGCTATTCTCTTTTCACGAAAAAGAAACCCGAATATGCCTCAATTAAAGGTTCAAAATGAAGATATTATTTATACAGACAAAGTGAAATACTTAGGTATAGATTTAGACAAAAAACTCTCATGGCACTCCCACATAAACTCCAAAATAACAAATTGTAACAAATAACATGGCAAACTCCTAAATCTTCTGTATTACAAAAGCAAATTAAACTTTAAAAATAAAATCATTATTTACAAACAAATTATGCATCCACAACTTCTATATGGCTGCCTTTCCTTTTGCCGAGCAGCAAAATCTACAAGAAATAAATTTCAAAAATTTCAAAATAAAATCCTAAGACGCATAACAAACGCCCCCTGGTACATACGAAATTCAGATTTACACAAAGATCTCAAAATCGAAACAATCACCGAGTATATCAAAAATCGACATAAAAACTTTTTCGGAAAAGCTGCTTTACACCCAAACGCGCTTATACAATCGAATTTTGACTATGTACCAGGTCATCAAAGCGGCAGACACAAAAACCTCTAAAGTAGAATCTTTTAATGTTCGTCCCTCCCCCGTATTCAAATAAAACTCTCCAGTTTGTCTCAAACTAAAAACCCTACACTAACACAACACTATACATACTACATCTACACAAGGGGTAAGATTGTCCACTACCAAGAAACAATAAGCCCATAAAACCACACTCAGGAGTTTTTAGTGGGTAATGTTGACCGAGCGGTCAATGAGTCCCACACTATTCAGCGCGGAAACCCGCTCTTTTCAGAGCAGTCGAAGCACTAAGTGTCTATAAAAGATTTCTCTCTTGTACAACAAAAAATAAATAAAAAAGGAACAATTCATATGCTCACTGTAAATAAAAATCTATCGCCAGTACTGCAAAAAATTGTTTCTTTCGACTAATTCTTTAAACTTGTAAATCCAAATATTATATTGTTTTGATAGAGCTGTTATTAATAACTAGATAAAAAATGCGGTCTGCATTTTAATACTACTATTTAAATACTTGATTAATTTTAAAAATGTACATAAGAAAAAAAAAATTATTTTTTGGATAATTTTATAAATTGTTTGGTTAATTTTGTCCAGGAATTTAAATGAGATTAAAAATCATTTAAAAAACATGACAGTTGACTTGTTTTGTTTATGTATTAAGGAAACATTCTCTTAGCAAATTTCTTAAAATTTAATTTAGACAAAATACCTATGCAAGGCATACTATTTAAATACCTGGCAAACTTTAAAAACGGGGACAAGAAAGAGATAAATTGGTTTTTTTACCAATTTTATGCATTAATTTTGTCCAGGAGTTTATTTTTCATGCTGCAAAAGAAATTTATGCTTATAGGTACCTACAGTGTGTTTACCTTACCTAGGTATTATTAATTTTAGGAAAAAATAAAATATTCCTTATAAAAAGTTCTGCATGGCCCAAAACCAATAATAAAATAATTAAATATCAGTTTTTTGCAAAAGTATACAAGGCTAGTCGAAAAATAAGAATTTTGTTTAAGAGTACCTAAAGTTTCTATCTTTATTTTTGATAAAAAAAGTGATAAAAATTAAAAAGTAGATGAAGATAGCAATTAAATTTATTTAGCATAAAAAAAATCAGGATTTGTAATTTTTTACATTTTTTTCTACCTATTGATTTATTTGAAAAATTCCTTTTTAACGCAAAAGAATACAATTGCAAATTTAAATATAGTTCCTAATCAATTCAGCAGGCAATTTTTCGATTTACTTCCAGCGCCGAGCCCGCCTATAGAAGTTTCACTTTAAAAATGCAGAATAGACATTTGGAATACAATCTATTCAATGTCAGTATGACAAAAAGTTATTAAACAAAAATACCAAATCATCGTTATATGGACCGAAAAATAATATAAGGTAAGTATTTCCCAAACAAAGGGTTGAAACGAGATGATTTTTATTTCCTTGAATTATACCAAAAATATCAGAACCGATGTACAGGGCCTAAATTCACAGAATAATAACTTACTTTTTATGTTTAAAAATCAATAAAGATAAGAGCCGTTAATAGTATGTAAATATTGAGAGCAAAAAAAATTTCATAAGGAAAAAACATAAACTCATATTATTTTGCCTCAGTTCGATTGTGCCGTCTACGGTGATTGTATTGTGTATTGTCTAAAGAAGAGAAATATTCTTATTGATAAATGTTCAAATGTGGTTAATCCATTTTAAGTACAATTTAAGTACGCATACGTATCTGCCTAAAATGTTTACAAAATTAGAGACTGTATAGTCGACTCTACAAGTAATTTAAGCTTATTTTATTAAAAAAAAAACAAAATAAAATTTTTATTTTTTAAACAATAAATGATCAAGTAGGTTAAAATTAAAATAAAATAAAAGTAAACAATCATTTGTAATATTTGCAGTTACAAAAAGAGTAATTTAGCAGAAAAAATACTAATTTTGATATTTCTTAAACATGGTAAACGTTTAAAAAAGTTATTTTTTTTTATCTAGAAACATTAAAGTGTAACGCTCAAATCAAATTTTTGACATTTTAACAACGTCTACCTAACGACCTACGTTTAATATTGAAACTACATTGCTAATAAGTAGGTACTATCAGTGAAATTCAAATTTAATACAAAAAAAAGCACATTTCTCTACACATGGACCATGTTTTGATAAATTTATTTGAAATAACAGAATAAATTAATTTTGACTCAAAATTTAACAAAGTTTTTATTGGTATCGCTACAAAAATTCACAGTATTTTGTTGAAAGGAATACTTTTGTACTAAAATCTGTTTAAATTTTGTAAGTTAGGTCGTTTTATTATACGTTATTGTTGCTATTTTGTAAACCGTTATCCTGGAACCGTTGACATTTATTTATTTCTACCTACGTCCAGTCAAATAATAAAATTAGTAGAAAAACCACTTATTTGTTATCATTTTAGCTGTTTCGCAAACAATCCTACATTCTTTCTATTGTAAAATTGTATTAAAGAGAGATAAATTTTGTAGGTACCTGTGTATTCTTTATACATAAAATTTTACTAAATCATTTAAATCTTTTGTTAACAATTCAAATGGTTTTATCTTTTTACCACTTCAATGCACCTATTTTAAATCCTTTAGTTGAATTTTTACTTTAGGCAAATAAAAACTTGTCTAAAAGATTTGTGTTAAAAACGGTATCATTTTTTGTATCTTTTAGTGTATTTTTTTTTAAATAATCTTTTTTTTGTGGTATGTAATATTTCATTTTATTTTAATTTTTTTTGGGATAATTAACTTTGAACGATTAAATTAACATTATTAAGTGTTTAGATATGTCCAGTAAAAAAAGTGCTAGAATGTTAATTTTTTTTCAAAATACTTTCTTTTACGTCAAAATTACTTACAAGATAAAATTAACTACTAACTGGACAAGATTTACTTAAATATATTATGATTTTAGTTAATTAACAGAATGTAGCTAATCCAACAACAACAAAATTTTATGTGCGGTTGTTGCACGAAGAGTTTCGATTAACAGTAATACCAATTTCTTATTTAAAATAGAACATGGTATTTTTTATTTAAGCGATAAATTCTTCAAATTTTACATAAATTTATTGTACCAAAAATTAATAGTTATTGGAGATACTTTGTCAAAAAAAACATAACTAGAAATCATAATTTTTTTATACTTTTGTTTTAGATTAGATATTAAATTTATAATAACGAGAACAATTAACTATTCAGATAAACATGAATATATAATGCTTTTTGTTTAACAAAAAATTTATTAACGTACCTGTAATAGTCCAAGTTAAGCAGAGATAATTATACAGATTGTAAAAAACTAATTTTGGACAGCCGATAATAACTTTTTTTCTTAACATATAAATTTAGACAATCTAGTAGGTAAACTAAATTTAAGTTAAGGTAAGAAATATTGGGTATTAATTAATATTTTACTTTTTTTTGATAAAAGTAAATCGACTTTCGTTTAATATTCACTAAGTTAAGAAAGGTCTTGAAAGATCAAAGAAAATCAAAATAGTTTTAAAAAATTTGATATCGTTAAGACTGAATATTAAAAGTTGGTATGAATGTAATGTTGATTTTTTTTTATTTTAAAAATTTATTATTTAAAATATAATATTTATTGACAGTAAAATATTGAAAACCCAATGAATAAAGATCTTGTTAATTAACAAACAAGTTTCTGTTGTTTCAGGTTTCCAGCGCCAATTTAGCAAAGTAAAATTATGGCACCAAATATCGGTACCCATGTCGATGTTAATTTAGATCTATTCTTTTTATCATCTTGATGGGAATTTGATACACAAAATAAGTCTGAAATACTACTTCTGCATTCGGTCCCTCCGGATAAGCTACTCAACACGCAGCCTTGAAATGCCTACGTTTAATATTGAAATTACATTGCTAATAAGTAGGTACTATCAGTGAAATTCCAATTTAATACAAAAAAAACACCTTTCTCTACACATGGACCATGTTTTGATAATTTTATTTGAAATAACAGAATAAATAAATTTTGACTCAAAATTCAACAAACTTTAAAAATTCACAGTATTTTGTTGACAGGAATATTTTTCTACTTAAATATGGTTAAAATATTGTAAGATAGGTCGTTTTATTATACGTTATTGTTGCTATTTAGTAAACCGTTATCTTGGAACCGTTGACATTAATATATTTTTACCTACGTCCAGTCAAATAATAAAATTAGTAGAAAAACCACTTATTTGTTATCATTTCAGCTGTTTCGCAAACAATCCTACATTTTTTCTATTCTAAAGGTGTATTAAAGAGAGATAAATTTTGTAGGTACCTGTGTATCCTTTATACATAAAATTTTACTAAATCATTTAAATCTTTTGTTAACAATTCAAATGGGTTTAACTTCTTACCACTTCAATGTACCTATTTTAAATCCACCAGTTGTATTTTTATTTTCGGCAACTAAAAACTTGTCTAAAATATTTCATACAAATGATTTATGTGAAGTTATGTTTAAAACGGTATCATTTCTTGTACCTGTACTGTATTTTATTTTTTTTAAATAATCCTTTTTTTTGTGGTTGTAATATTCCTTTTTATTTAATTTTTTTTCAGATAAATAACTTTAAACAATTAAATTAACATCATTAATGGGTAGCCATGTCCAGTAAAAAAAAGTGCTAGAATGTTTATTTTTTATGAGTGGTTGTTTCACGAAGAGTTCCGATTAACAGTAGTAGCAATTTATTATTTAAAATAGAACATGGTATTTTTTATTTAAGCTATGAATTCTTTAAATTTTAAATAAATTTATTGTACCATGTTCTATACCAAAAGTTAATAGTAATTGGAGATAGTTTTAAGCTATGTCGAGAAAAAAATAACTAGAAATCTTATATTTTTTTATACTATTTATTTTAGATTAGATATTAAATTATAAATAACAAGAATAATTAACTATTCATATAAACAAATTTATAATTCTTTTTGTTTAACAAAAAACTAAAGAATTTACCTGTAATAGTCCAAGTTAGGTAGAAATAATTACATAGCTTTTAAATGTTAAAAGCTAATTTTGGACAATCGATAATAATAATTTTGTTTCTTAACATATAAATTTAGACAATTGAGTAGGTACACTTGAAACTAAATTTAAGATAAGATAAATTGGGTATTAATATTAGTTTACTTTTTTTTGTTAAAAGTAAATAGACTATCGTTTATTATTTACTAAGTTAAGAGACGTCCTAAAAGATCAAAAACCTTTAGAATAGTTTTCAAAAATCGATCAAGATTGTTTTTTAACAATTTTTTTCTTGCATCCGTTTTTGAAGTTTAACAAGTATTTGAATAGTAAACTTCGCATATTTTTTCTAGTTAATCTATAACAATAAATAAATAGATAAATAATATTTAATTATTCAAATCTGTTTGTATTTAGAAAAACTTTGAGAGTACTCACTAATCTGTAAGTAAATTAAATGTTAGCTTAACACATCAACAAAACAATTTTTAACTGTCACATTTTTTACATAACTTTTAATCCTATTTAAACTTTTGGACAAAACAAACCCAACAATTTATAAAATTATCCAAAATATTTTTTTTCTTGTGTCCATTTCTTGAGTTTATCAAGTGTTTAAATAGTAGGCTATGCATATTTTTTCTTGTTGTTAATAAAAGAAATACGTTTTTTGTGGTAAAAAAAACCAAAAATTTAAAATTTACAACTTTATAAAATAACCAGAACAAAAGTAAGAGTAACAGACTTTACCAAGTTACAAAAAAAAAAGGTAAAACATAAATATAAATCAACTCATTAATAACATTAAACCAAACGTTTACATAAGGCTGCTAACTAACTCATGTTTTAACCATTTACATAAAGATTTCCACTGCCAAAACAATTGACTTTACTTAAAAATATTTTTACAATGGTTGTCCTTTAAAATATCAAGATTGTAGGATATTTACAAATAAGTAGGAAAAAAAGTGCACTAAAAAAAGAAAAATAAAGCAGTAGGTACACCCATACCTTTACGACCTAGATACGTTCCACGAAACTTGGCCGCAAAGCGAAAAGCCTTATAAGGAATCAATTATTCTAATACAAATTCAATGGGATCGGTTCCAAATTTGTTAAATATGTAACATGGTTTATCATTTAAAATGCATTTTATCTTTTTATTTCATTTTAATAAAAAATACATAGATAACAAGTACATACATTTGTACATAAAATAATAACAGACTCCAAAAACCAACAATAAGATACAAACAAAAATTAAACAACTTTATGTTTCATTAAATAAGTGTATGTATACATAAATATTTTTTTTTAAAATGGTTTTAATCTAAAGATGTTAAAGAAATGGTAAAAAAAGGTCCAACGTTGATTGTCTTGCCTTTTTGTCTATTTCGTTCTTCAATGATTTATAACAGCTTATGGCTGAGTTAATTCCTGGAGAAACTTTAGCGCTACGTTTGTCGTCAGGATCGTTTTCAAAAAGGATGTTTATAACTTGTTCGAAATAGAAAAAGACTTTCGACACATTTTTTGATGTTAGCTGTTTGGATATAACAGGCTCTGTCTCTTCATCAAATGCCGGCATATCTACATCGAAAAAAAGTTTTTTTTGCCGTTATACATTAACATTTTAGGCCTTAAGTTGAAAACGTACCTTAAATAAAGAGGGCCGTTATAGCGAAATACCGTAAATATTAATACTGTACCTTCCCAGATTGAATGTATTTCTTTGTACAAAATAATTCAATCGGACAAAAGTTAAGCTTATTTTCTAAGAAATATTTAAAAATGATGGTTGCAGGTACTTTCTCTTTTAAAATAACAGTTATATTTGTACTATTTTTCGGTTTTATGACAGCAGATTAAGGATTCCATTGAATTGGGTTGTTGTGACATTATTTAAAATGTCAATCAAAAAACTCTTCTCTGAAATCGCTTTCTAATTTTTAAAATAATTTTAATAGAGGAATAAAAAAAACCATTATAAATAATAAAATTTGAGCAAATATAGGTACTTATGTTTTGATTGCATTAAAATGATTTACTTATTTAATAAACTAAATACACTGGAGTTATAATTTACGGATAAAAATTTATATTAAAATATTATTGAGTTGGTTCATTATAATTATTACAATTAATTTTTAACCCGCACTTTGTATGTCACTGTATTTTCTAATGTTTTTACATTAGCACAAAAAGCTTGACAAAGACATTTAAAAAACAAACGTAGTATTGCTCTATATTTATCGGTTTCAAACACTAAAAAAATGTGTTGGTAGGTATCGATTTGAATTCAAAGCAAATAATTTTTAAATTAAATAAGGAAAGACATGATTTTAACCGCGAACAAAGTTTGAGAGCCATTGGCATGGTAAAAAATAGCGCTCGATTAACAGATATAAAGCGATAATTTGGCATATTTCAAAGCTTTTATAAATAATCGAAAAAGACACATTTATTAATACATTTTATTTTGGAATTAAATTACCCATGTTTGAGTTTTATATTTGGCTATATTTTGGGTTACTTTTAAGTTTTTTCAAATTTGTGTGAAACATATCTTTTTGTGTAAAATAAATAGGGTATGCTTTAAATTAACTTTGTCAATATTAACTTTAATTTGTTGACTACCAAACCTCAATTTAGTTAAAAAAATTTAGCTCAAAATAAAATATCTTAGGATTTTTTTGCTGTGTATAGGACCACTAATTAAAAAACTAGGTACCTATAGTTACTATAATTTTGGACAAAATATCCATTATTATTTAATAATTAAACTGTAAGTAATAGATTTTTAATTTTTATATATTTTCCACGAGAAAGAAACAGCATCACAACTATGCGCTTGTAAAAACATTAAATAACATAAAAACTAGGGATTTTAAAGCAATTCTATATATTCTTTACACAGAAATGGTGTACAGAAATCAAAAATATGATTACATTTTTATTCATAATGAGATAGGTTTACAAAAAACATGGACCTGTGTAAAATCTGACATGAATTTGGACCTTGTAATTATAGCAATATTTTTTAAAAAAATCAACGGCCTAAAGATATACTTTAACTTTGTAAAAAATTTCTTGTTTTTGCAATTATAATATTATTATAATTATATATTAATAATTATATATTATTATTATATTATATTATTATAATTATTTATTGGTAGTTTCAATTAGACGTTTTAGAGAAACTTGACATGACATACCTAATTAAAATCTGAAAATTTGAGGTAAAAGGTTTTCGGATCTGCCGAATTGATCTTAAATATTTAGAGCCTTTAAATAATTCCGGTTATACCGGAAGTTGACTATAACTTGCTTATTTAAAATAAAACACCCTGTATATTATTATGTATTTTGATAAAGCTACTCTTGGTGATTCTCCCAATAAAAGGTTTTGCTACCTTACACCGAGAGTTTTTTGAAATATGACCATTTTTATCACGAAAAAGTGTCCTGTTTGACATCCTGTATCATAATTAATGTAAATTAAACATTTTTTTGCGCATTATGTTTTCCAGTATTGTGTTATTTTACTAAACTTGGTCATTTTGTAAATAAAATGAATATTATTGTACAGGGTGATTTAAAACGCATTTTAAAAGATTTCTATCAACCCTGAATGCAGTATGAATTTGGATAAAGATATATCTGTTCCGTTAGAATATATCCATATTCCAAAAGAAACGGAGCCACAGCCCAGCTGTTTTAACATTACTGCACCAAGACATTGTTCTCCACTTTCTGCACAGATATTTCCTCATGTGATCCGACCATTTTCTAAAGTAACTAAGCGACTGCATTAAATGTACGAAGGGGAAGGCAACAAGCAAATTTACTAGCTAAAAAAAATAGAAAGATACCGAAAACAAAAACGCAAAATTCAAAGAAACTCTAAGAGAAAAAAATAAACGTAAAGAAAAACCTATTAGGACAAAGAAAACGAAAAAAGAAGAGGATAGTGATGATGATGAACTTTGTTTGGTGTACTTGGAACCGTATTTTTTAAGCAAAGAAGACTGGATTCAATGTTTTACGTGCAAATATTAGGCACATGAAAGCTGTGCTTGAAACAAAGGTTTGAATTATATTTGTGTTAATTGTGTTAGTGATAGGGACTAAGATTATAGAAATTTTAAAATGTAGGCGACATTGGACCAAAGTTAAACTGATAACAATTATTATGTTGCATTTAGTTTCTACAATTTGATTATTTTTTTGTTTTGAAAATTATCTGAATACATTTACATTTTTACATGTTTTATACCTTTATTTGACTCTTCCGTCAATTATTATAATGTATAATTATTATAATGTAACTCATTAAAATCCTTTCTAAATTAATATTTTCAAATACATAACTACAATCATCTTGCTTTAATATGTACATGATCCTAGAGTAAATTTTATGTAATATTTTTTGTATTTAGAATGAAATTTACATTTTTTTACGAAGAAATTTCAAAATTTTTACTTGTGACATAAAATTAATAATAAATATATCTTAATACTTAATTTATTTTCAAGTCATGCAAACACTAGGTACCGACTGATAGTAACAAATGGCCACAAGACTCTTTCATTTCTAAGTGGGCAATAACGCTGATTATTCTTCTACACTTTTCACTTTTCTTCACAAGTTTATTTTTTTTCGCTAAATTCATTAATTTTTTATTCTTTTAGTGTGTTGTTTTTTTTTATAATAAAAAGTTGTAACATAAATATATCTTTATACCTACTTTGAAACTTTTCATTTTATTTAGGTAGATATTTGGTGATGTATTAAAACAAGTACATACATACATAAAGTCACACCTTTTTCCCATAGGGGTAGGCAGAGACCACTTCCTTTCACTTCCGCTACGGTTCTTACACAGATCTTTTACTTCCTCTACATTCATCAGTGCTCTCATACATGCTCGTCGGTTGTTGGTACTCTTGACCTGGCCTTTCTTCAAAACAATGTTGATCTGATCGAGATATGTTCTCCGAGGTCGATCTCTACCGACTTGTCCATTAACACTCGTCTTATTAATTTGTTTTTTCAATCTTCCTTCACCCATCCTTTCTACGTGTCCAAATATCTAAGTATTCCTTTATCTATCTTTGTAACCACATCTTCTTTTACACCACATCGTTCTCATATCTCACTATTCTTTACTTTATCCAACCGAGTCACTCCCGCTATACTTCTCAGACTATTTATCTCCGCAGCATTAATACTATTTTTATGCTTCTTTTGCTAAACCCAACATTCTTTACCATACATAAATGTAAGAACCAACACACCTCTATGCACAGCCAGACGTGCCTTTTTTGACACTTTCTGGCTATTCATAAAGCTATGCAGTGCCCCATTCATTTGTTTTCCTGCCAACACCCTTCGCTCAATGTCACTGTCACACTTTCCATCTCTAGTAAACTTTGAACCCAAGTACACAAATTCATTTACTTGTTCCACTCTTTCTCCCTTTATCGAAACTTTACAGCTTGTCATGCTTTCTTCTCTTTCAAAAACCATTACTTTCGTTTTGCTCACATTTATTTTCATCCCTTTGATTTTTAGGGCATCATGTATAAAACAAGTAAATTCCTTAAAATCGTTAAACTGTTCTAACGTATCGTATTAAAATAAGTTTTTTGATTATATTTTTAGCTGATAATTAATAAGTATCGCAACTATCATTTTTATTCTGAACTACCAGAAACGACAACGTGCCTACCGTTACTGTTATTATAAAGAATAACAAGATTTTATCGTAAATTTTTTAAAAAAAAGGCAAATGTTTTTTGCCTTTTTCTTTAAAATAGTTATAGTTATTACATCAACTGCGACTTGACTTTATCATTAAAATTGCATGTTATAACAGACAAGACATCCCATACTTCAAGGTGTTTTGTGACGTAAAAGGTTAGATTATTTATGCACATCAGTATTTAGAAATAAAAGAAAAAATGTATCTATAAATATTTATTTTAATCTATGTAAAAATATAAAATTTTAATTACATATATACAAATTTATTTAAATCTAAAACATAAGTACCTAATGTATATATAAAGCGAAACATAAAAAGATAGTTTATATACAACAGGTCACACAAGTGTTGCCAAAACATTATTTACAGTTTTGTAAACCTCCAGGATAAATATCTCCTATATAAAAATCTGTGTCAAGTAATCATCGCCCCCTTGGTGGAAGTTTAAAGAAATTTCTAAAAGATGCTTGGATCTCTGCTTCCATTTCGAGTTCAGCATCGCATAACTCACCAGGCTCAAAATCCTCTCTATAAACATTTGAATTAGTTATATAGTTTAATAAATCGATGCTCATTCAATTAAAATCTATAACCGTTTTGAAAACATAGGTACGATTATTTAGAGTACTTACATGTCAAATTCATCATCTGAGTTCATATGTGTAGCAATAAATTCGCATTCTTCAGCTGTCAAAATTTCTCCATCTACCTCGTAAAATATTTCACTTTGTAAACTATCACAAACGGCGTCATCCTGATATGAGCAACTTAAATAAAAATACAATTTTAAATTAGTCATAATAAATAGGTAATATTAAAAATAAACATGTTACTCAATTTTATATAACTATTTGACACATCTTTAGTACATTATGTTTTCATAAAAGGGGTAACTTACATTCAATTAAAAACTATAACTGTTTTGAAAACAAAAGTTCGATTATTTAGAGTACTTACATGTCAAATTCATCATCTGAGTTCATATGTGTAGCAATAAATTCGCATTCTTCAGCTGTCAAAATTTCTCCATCGACCTCGTAAAATATTTCACTTTGTAAACTATCACAAACGGCGTCATCCTGATATGAGCTAATAAAATAAAAATACAATTTTAAATTACAGTCATAATAAATAGGTAATATTAAAAATAAACATAAGTTTCTCAATTTCATATATCTATTTGATTAGTACAATTGATTTAGTACATTATCTTTTCATAAAAGGGGTAACTTACTTTGATTCTTCAGTGGAGTGGCCCCAATTAGACGCTCTTAGTTGAAAAATGGACTCCAACAAAATACCAGCCGTTCCATCTACTCTACCTTTTACAAATCCAAGTTCATTGAAAATTTGGTCTAAATCATCTTTGTCGCTTTGTTCCAAGGCATAACCTGTCAACTGTTAAAGAAATGTTTTAGAAATACATAACAACAAATGCAATTAGTTTATTAAATTTGAATAGGTAAATACAGAATTTTGAAAATACATTATGTAAAAAATTAAAAAATATTATACCTTTAAAGCTTGACAAATGCATTTAACATTTTCATTCCCCCCAAGTTCAAGTGTCTTCTTAAAGGCATAAATCAGCAAAGTTTCATAAACATTGGGATCAGAAAGTTGAGTATACAATTCAGCAATGAATAGCAATACATTTTTTGCATCACAATTTCCTTCAATTTGCTTTTTGCATCTTGAATGTAATTCTGCTCGAAAACTAGGAGAGTCTGGTTCCACATATGAACATAACCTTGCTGCAGTATATCTAAAGTTAGGATTATTTAGTGCCTGAAAAATAAACCAAGTTTTAATTATAATATTAGTTTTTTATACATTATAAATTATTAATATACTATTTCTTAATAACGTTGATTTATTCACAGAGCAGACTTGACTGGGAAACATTTTATGACAATTTACATAAATTTTTTTTTAAGCTATTCAATCAATATTATAAATTAACAAATTTTACTAAGTTACAACTTTCCTTTATTAGGTTAATACGACTAGAACAATATTGAATTTTTTTACGTGTACACAAAAATCATGAAAATGAACAAAAATTAAAAAGAAATGACTTACATGTTCAACAATTATTTCTACCACTATAGATGGTGCCATTACATCTCGTATATACGGTTCTAAAGTTTCCAAAAATATTTCTAAAAATGTATGAAACTGTCCTGGATCTTTAGTCAAAGTATTAATTATATTCTTAATTCGATTTATATCTGGTGAGTATTCACCATTAATTCGCTCATCACTAACATTTTTTTCAGAATTAGTTGGATTTACTTCATAAGGTTCTAAACAATCTTGACTGTTACTTTTGAAAACTGGATTTCGTGGACACACAACACGATTTTTAGGATTCCATTCATCTGCATTTACATTTAATGATGATTTTTCGAAGATGTTTACAACACTTTTTGCGGGATACCATTCATCTGCATTGATATTTAACGATGATTCTTCTAGGATGGTTGCAACATTTTTTGTGGGATACCATTCATCTGCATTGATATTCAACGATGATTCTTCTAGGATGATTGCAAAACTGTTTGTGGGATACCATTCATCTGCATTGATATTCAATGATGATTTTTCAAAGATATTTACAACACTTTTTGTGGGATACCATTCATCTGCATTGATATTCAGTGATGATTTTTCTAGGATGTTTACAACATTTTTTGTGGGATACCATTCATCTGCATTGATATTCAACGTTGATTCTTCTAGGATGGTTGCAAAACTGTTTGTGGGATACCATTCATCTGCATTGATATTCAATGTTGATTTTTCGACGATGGTTTTTAAGTCTAATTTACCATTATGACTTAATAAGTCCCGAACTTTGTCTGATTCTTTATTCCACAAAGAAGTCGTTGAATTCATGATTAAATATATCAAAATTTTCTTTTTTCTTTAAATTTTTGTACGTAAGTCTAAAAAGCAACTAAGTATTATTAAATTTATTAAAAAAAATAGAAATATACAAAATACTTAAACTTTTAATATTCAAAGATTTTAACAACTATAACCAAAATAAGAAACAAATATACTTACATTTTTTAAATCGAAGAATTTGGTACAACTCACAACTAACTAGTAGTACTACTCAATGCGTTTGTCTCACTGTAGCAAAGCTAATGATTTATAAATCCCCGGTTGCAGGTATTATGTATCAGTTTCCTCCCCACTACTCGATTGGAAATTTGGATCTTACGCTCTAACAAAGAATGCCACACCCACAATTTTGGGTAGGGTATTTTTTGGCTCTAAGTTAATGAAACAGCGTTGCCAATTTTTCAACAATAAAATTTGTGGCTTATTATTTTAAAAACATAAAGGATTGGCAAATTGTTTGCTACAGAATTGTCGGTATCATAGAGCATCGCATACATTTTAAAATAGTCATAAATTAATGGGTTTTGCAGATAAAGGAAAAAAAGTTTCAAAATTTTGAATTTCAACATTATACTTTTTTAATGTACAGGGTGAGCGAAACTAGATGTCTCAGCTTTATGATAAGAAAGGGAAAGACGAAAGAAAAAATCTGAAAAAATGTTCTTAAACGCGATGGAGTAAGATCCTTTTTACGCCCAATTTGCATATTTTTTTATATTTGCAAACTAAAGTAATTACGTCATCAATTTGTTTTTATTAAAATACCTATATTTTGGTATATTTATATTTTGGCATTTTTTATGAACAAATCTTGTAAAAAAAAACATTCGCTATTTTTTGCTAACATAACTCGTGCTACGCATTCGTTTATAACTTCCACACTTATACATTCATAATAATGATGCCTTTATCCCATTTTTATACCTAGAAAATTGGTTTTTTTACATTATTGTAAAGTTTTATTAAAATCCATTTAGTGATTTTTGAATGAAAGAGTAACAAACATACATACATACATACAAACTCACAAACTTTCGCATCTATAATAGTAGTAGATTTACACAATATCTTCATAAATTATATCCTATGTGTTATTTTAATGTATAAGGTACAATACTATTAAGATTCATTAAAATCCATTCAGTGGTTTTTGAGTGAAGGAGTAACACACATCCATACATACATACAAACTCACAAAGTTTCGCATCTATAATAGAAGTAGATTCAAACAATATCTTTATAAATTATATACTATTTGTTATTTTAATGCATAAGCTATAATATTGTAAAGTTTCATTAAAATACATTTATTGGTTTTTGTGTGAAAGAGTAACAAACATCCATACTTACATACACACTCCCAAACTTTTGCATCTATATTAGTGGTAGGTTTACACAATATCTTTATAAATTATAGCCTATGTGGTATTTTGATGTATAATCTACATTTCTGTGAAGTTTTTTTTTGCGTGAAAGACTAACAAACATCCATACTTACATACATACACCCAAACTTTCGCATCTATAATAGTAGTAGGGTCACACAATATCTTTATAAATTATAGCCTGTGTGTTATTTTGATTAAGTATAAGCCACATTATTGTAAAGTTTCATTAAAATCCATTCATTGGTTTTTGCGTAAAAGAGTAACAAACAGTCATAATTACATATATACTCTCAAACTTTTGCATTTATAATAGTAGTTGGTTTTTTAAAATCCATTCAGTGGTTTTTGCGTGAAAAAATAACAAACATCCATACATACTCACAAGCTTTCGTATCTATAATAGTAATAGGTTCACACAATATATTTATTAATTATAGTTTATGTGTTATTCTGATGTAGGTATAAGCTACATTATTGTAAAGTTTTATTAGAATCCATGCAGTAATTTTTAAGTAAAAGATTAACAAACTTCCATACATACATACATACTCACAAACTTTCGCGTTTATAATAGACAACGCAGGGGCATAGCTACCTATTTAACATTTATAGCAAAGATACAGGGCCCCGATTTTACATCCCATAGCAAAAATTGGTCCAATGTTTTTCATAAACTGGTGAAAATTTTTGATGTAGTACAGGGGGCCAAATTATAACATTTAAAAACTTATTATTCAAGTGAAAAATAAAAAAGCACTTTGACTAAAATGTGTATTCTTTTTAAGAAAAATTTTAATATTTACAGCTGTACCTACCCAGATTAAATGTATTCGTTTGTTAAAGAGTTTAGATCGGACAAAAGTTAAGCCCTTTTCTTAAGAAAACTATGTACTGAATATTTAAAAATTATCGTTGCAGGTACTTTCTTTAATAAAATAACAGTTAAATTTCTATTTGTACTATTTTTCGGTTTTATGACACCAGATTATGAATTCCGTTGGATTAGGTAGGTGGTTGTTAAAAGGTCATAATTTAAAAATGTCATTCAAAAAACCAAATAATATTTTCTTTGAAATCGCTTTCTAACTTTTAGAATAACTATAATAGGAGAATAAAAAAACCATTATGACTAATGAAATTTAAGCAAATATTATTAGAGTTTAATTGCATTAAAATTATTTACTTATTTAATGAAATAGTTACACTGGAATAATAATCCAAAGATGACAATTGATATTTAAATATTTTTAAGTTGGTTTATTAGAGGTAATTAATAAATTGAATTTTTAACCCGCACCTGGTATGTCACTGTATTTTCTAATATTTTACCTTTAGCACAAAAAGCTTGACAAAAACATTTAAAAAACAAACATTTTATTGCACTATTAATTATCGGTTTCAAACACTGAAAAAATGTCAGTAGGTATCGATTTGAATTCAAAGTAAATAATTTTTAAATTAAAAATGAAAAGACATGATTTTAACCGCGAACAAAGTTTGAGAGCCATTGGCATGCTAGAAAATAGCGCTCGATTAACAGCTATAAAGCGATCATTTGGCATATTTCAAAGCCGTTTTGAATATTCGAGAAAGACACATTTATTAATACGTTTTATTTTGGAATTAAATTACCTAAATTAAAATTTGAGTTTAATATTTGGCTATATTTTGGGTTATTTTTAAGCTTTTTCAAATTTTTGTCAAAAATACCTTTTTGTGTAAAATAAATAGGTTATGATTTAAATTAACTTTAATTTGTTGACTACCAAACCTCAATTTAGTTAAAAAAATCTAACTCAAAATAGAATATCATTAGATTATTTTTCTGTGTAATTAGAAAACTAGGTACCTAAACCTCACAACTATGAGGCGCATGTAAAAACATATATACATATAGTCACTCCTTTTTCCCGTAGTGGTAGACAGAGACCACTTCCTTCCACTTGCTACGGTTTTTACACACATCTTTTGCTTCCTCTACTTTCATCAATGCTCTCATGCATGCTCGTCGCTTGTTGATACTCTTGACCTGGCCTTTCCTCAAAACAATGTTGATCTGATCGAGATATGTTCGTCGAGGTCGACCTCTACCGACTTGTCCATTCACACTCGCCTTATAAATTTGTTTCGTCAATATTCCTTAATCCATCTTTTCCACGAATCCAAATTATCTAAGCATTCCTTTATCTATCTTTGTAACCACATCTTATTTTACACCACAGTGTTCTCTTATTTCACAATTTTTTACTTTATTCAACCGAGTCACTCCGGCTATACTTCTCAAACTACTCATCTCCGCAGCATTAATCCTATTTTCATGCTTCTTCTGCCAAACCCAACATTCACTACCATACATAAGTGTAGGAACCAACACACTTCTATGCACAGCCAGACGTGCCTTTTTTGACACTTTCTGGCTGTTCATAAAGCTATGCAGTGCCCTATTTATTTGTTTTCCTGCCGAAACCTTTCGCTCAATGTCACTATTATACTTTCTATCTCTCGTAAACTTTCAACCCAAGTACACAAATTCATTTACTTTTTCCACTCTTTCTCCCTCAATCGAAACTTCACAGTTTGTCATGCTTTTTTTTTAAAAAACCATTATTTCGTTTTGCTTACATTTATTTTTATTCTATTAATTTTTAGGGCATCATGCATAACATTATCCATCGCCTGCAACTCCTCTTCATATGCCACTAATATGACTGGATCATCGGCGTAAAGAAGGCATTTGACGATCAAATCATTCATTTTCAATCCATACGCACTCTCTTTCAAATATTTTAAACAGTCGTCTATGTATAAGTTAAACAGCCATGGCGAAGCCACACATCCCTGTCTCACACCTTTTTGGATGTTAAACCAGTCCGTGCAAGCTCCGTTTATCCTGACACAAACAGTGGAATCCTCGTAAAGTGTTTTCAGTGCTCGTATTAAACTACCGCTCACGCCATACATATACAATGTTGACCACAATTCACTTCTCACCACTCTGTCATAGGCCTTTTCCAAGTCTATAAAAGCGCAATAGACCTTCTGACTTCTAGCCAATAATTTTTCGACTATACATAAAACATTAACTTAATAACATAATAACTACATTATTTAAAATAATTCAAAGCCATTAATTTTTAAAACAAATTCCATATATTCTTTACACATAAATGGGATACAGAATTTAAAAATATGATACATTTTTTTCACACTGACAAAAGTTTACAACAAACATAGACTTGTGTAAAATCTGACAAGAATTTGTACCTTGTAATTATAACAATAATTTATGAAAATTTAAGGTGACTTGATCTTAAATATTTAGAGCCTCCAACTACTTCCGGTTATACCAGAACTTGACTATAACTTGCTTATTTTAAATAAAACACCATGTATATTATTACCTACATATTTCGATAAAGCTACTCCTCCAATAAAGGTTTTTGCTAGCTTAAACTGTGTGTTTTACGAGATATGACGACCATTTTTATCACGACATGACACCCTGTATCATTATAATTAATGTACTATTTTTCGGTGTTATGACAGCAGATTAAGGGTTACATTAAATTAAGCTGTTTTTAAAAGGACATAATTTAAAAAGTCATTAAAAAAACTAAATAACATCTTCAAAATCGCTTTCTAATTTCTAGAATAATTCTTATAGGGAAATAAAAAAACCATTATGACTAATAAAATGCAAGCAAATATTTTTAGGGTTTAATTTTATTGAAATTATTTACTTATTTAATGAAATAGTTACACTGGAATAGTAATCTAAGGATAACAATTTATATTTCAATATTATTGAGTTGGTCCATTATAATTAATACTACATTGAAGTTTTAACCCGCACTTTGTATGTCACTATATTGTTACCGACGGCCCCGTTTATTTGTCGGCATCCGAGAATCGACCACAACTAGGGTGCATATTAATGAACCCTTTGTCGGCTTCCGCCCCCGTTTAGTAAATACTCGCCGCATCTAGAGACTTTGAAATGGTAGAAGGATTGTTTCGGACTCTCGAGAAACAGGTGGAATAGTCTGGAATTACGATTTAGAAAAATAAAAAGAACAGCGATCGTGAAAAAGACAGTTTTAAAAGAGATTATGAGTTATGAAATTTAAATAGTTGTAATAAGTTTAATATCTAAATGATTTATAAAAATAACATTTATTGTGTAAAAGTATTGAAATAAAAATTGTTTTGTTACTGTATCGAGAGTTTAAAATCATCGAACCCAAGAGAGAAGTAATTTCGTAACAATATTTTCTAATGATTTTACTTTAGCACAAAAAACTTGACAAAAACTTAAAAAAAACAAACATTTTATTCATATTTTATCGGTTTTAAACACTGACATAATGTGTTAGTAGGTTAGGTTAGGTTAGGTATCATGTGAGTGGGGCGTGGTCACCCCTCCACCGCGACCCTTAGTACATCTATTGTGGCTCACCCCTAGAGGTTACAATTTACAGCACAATCCAGCCCTTCTCATGAAGTTTATGGTTGTATAGGGTGAGATTTTTTTTAAAATCGGTAGGTTCTAGGTTGGTGTAACCAAATATGTTGAACCTTATTCTTCCCGGGCCGAGGCATGAACATAGTATATGTTCAGCAGCTTCGTCTTCCACGCAGCAAAACCGACAGTCCGTTTGTTGGTTTAGACCTATCTTTCTGAGGTGGTATCTTAGACGACAGAGTCTGTAAGCAGTCCCGTTAGAATACGCAGGTTATTTCTGCTCCATTCTAGGTTTTGCTTAGTTGTGTTTCTCGAGGGTTTAGGTAGAAACGCCTTCGAGTAAGTTAACCCTGGTATATCGGACCAGTACGTGAGTATTTTCCTCTCCGCCCAGTCCAAAATAATTGGTTTGGCGGCACTTGTGGTGACTCCAAAACCGGTTCTGGTCCAGTGACCCCCTGGTGCCCAGGTACTCACAATAGGGTCACCCTGTAATGTGTTAGTAGGTATTGATGTTAATTCAAAGTAAATACCTAATTTTTAAAAGAAATATGGAAAGAACACAGTTCGAGAGTTTGAGAGCCATTGGCATGATAGAAAATAGCGCTCGATTAACAAATATAAAGCGATGATTTGACATACTTCAAAGCGCTTGAATCACCGTTTATGTAGGATTTAGAAATGTATCTAAAAGACACACATGACACCCAAAATCTACAACTTATATTTTAACTGCAAGAAGGAACCCTACGGTAACGACACTTGAATTACAAATGCAGCTGTTATTATTATTTCTCTTTATTAAGCATAAGCTAGTTTTTACAAATAATAATTTGTTACAATTTTACAGTAAGTTTCTCATTTCAGTAGGCAAGGCATTATAAAGGAGAATTCCATCAGAAAATAATGAGCCTCGCAAACATTTTTTTGTCATAAAATGCACATCAAGATTAGATTTTGATCGTAACAACCGATCATGAATATCATATCTTGTTGTTAACATTTCCCACAAATATTTTGGCACGACTCTATGTACCATCTTACACACAAAAATAATATTCGTCCTTTGAATGACTTGCTCAACCAAAAGCCAGTCTAACTGCTTTAACATATATTATTTATCGAAGTACCTATATCTACCACAACTTAAAATTATTCGCGTACACAGTTAAAAATCAATACAAAATATTTCAAATATTTCATATTGAGAAAAATTCTTAGGGTTTGAAAAACACGAATATAGATTTAGTATCAGAGGCTAATGTAATCAAGCACTCATCAAGGGATTATGGCTTGAATGTACATAAGCTAGTTGGTTTGGGTTTCGACGGTTGTTCAGTAATATCTGGGAAAGAAAACGGCGTGTAAAAATTAATTAGTGCCGAATTTTCTAAAGCCACTTATTTTCATTGCAGTTCACATGAATTAAACCTTGTTTTTAATAGTTTAAGCGCTGTTAAAAAAATCCAGAAATGCATTTGTCGATCAAAGAAGTTTTTAAGTTTTTTTGAGATAATCTCAAAAAACGAATGTATCAAATGCCTGAAAAAAAACTGTCGAAACCTTTAAACACCATGTTTCAGGGAAATCATCTTCAAAGTGGAAAAATGGTTTGAATACATAATTATGCAAAAGCTTATACATTTTGACCGTGACTACTGTTAGAATTAAGATAATTTATATAAAAAATATTTCCTTTATTAATTAAAAAAAATTATAGGTACAGTAACAAAATAAAGATTAATGGGAAATAGAAAGTACACTCTCGTCCCTCACATCAGGAAGGAAATTCATACTTTTCCTTCCTAGGGGAGAAAGTACTTTTTTCATTTCCCCCATACCATACCTCATACCATAATTTTTAAATATTCAGTATATGGATTTCTTAAAAAAAAGGCTTAACTTTTGTCCGATCGAAACGTTTTAACAAAGAAATACATTCAATCTGGGTGGGTACAGTATTATATTTAAGGTACGTTTTCAACTTACGGCCTAAAATATTTCGCTAAAAACGGCAAAAAAGACTTTTTTTGATGTAGATATGCCGGCATTTGATGAGGAGACAAAGCCTGTTGTATCCAAACAGCTAACATCAAAAAATTTGTCGAAAGTCTTTTTCTATTTCGAACAAAGAATAAACATCCTCTTTGAAAACGATCCTGACGTCAAACGTAGCGCTAAAGTTTCTCAAGGAATTAACTCAGCCATAAGCTGTTATAAATCATTGAAGAACGAAATAGACAAGAAGCCAGGTCCATTCTTACCAGCGAAAAATGATGACGACAGTGATCTGCAGGTTACCATTTCTTCATCGTCTTAAGATTAAAGTCATTTTAAAATTTTTTGTATGTATACATACACATATTTTATGTAACATGAAGTTGTTTCATTTTTGTTTATAGAATATTGTTGGTTTTTGGAGTCTGTTATTATTTTATGTACAAATGTATGTACTTGTTATCTATGCATTTTTGATTTAAATGAATAAAAAGATAAAATGCATTGTGAATGATAAACCATGTTACATATTTAACAAATTTGGAATCTCATTGAATTGTATGAATTTGTATTAGAATAATTGATTCCTTATACGGCTTTTCACTTTGCAGCCATCAAGTTTCGTGGAACGTATTTAGGCCGTACAGCGAGTTATGGGTGTACTTAGTACTTTATTTTCCTTTTTTCAGTGATCTTTTACGAGAGATGGAAAGTATGACAGTAATATTGAACGAAGGATGTTGGCAGGAAAACAAATGAATGGAGCACTGCATAGCTTTATGAATAGCCAGAAAGTGTCAAAAAAGGCACGTCTGACTGTGCATAGAGGTGTGTTGGTTCCTACACTTATCAGTATGATAGTGAATGTTGGGATTGGCAGAAGAAGCATGAAAATAGGCTTAATGCTGCGGAGATGAGTAGTCTGAGAAGTATAGCCGGAGTGACACGGTTGGATAAAGTAAAAAAATAGTGAGATAAAAGAACGCTGCGGTGAAAAAGAAAATGTGGTTACAAAGATAAATATAGGAATGCTTAGATGGTTTGGACAAGTCGGTAAAGGTCGACGTCGGAGAATATATCTCGATCAGATCAACTTTGTTTTGAAGAAAGGCCAGGTCAAGAGTACCAACAAATGACGAGCATGTATGAGAGCACTGATGAAAGTAGAGAAAGCAAAAGATGTGTGTAAGAACCGTAGCGGAAGTGGAAGGAAGTGGTCTCTGCCTACTCCTATGGGAAAAAGACGTAACTTTATGTATGTATGTATATGTACTTCTACCTTCTACTGACAAATTGTAAATTATAAATGAAATGGAACATTGTTCTGCATACACTTAACGGATACTTAAATTTTATTCCCATTTATACATTGGTTAACATTTTTACTACATAATTTATTTCAATTAAACTAGGAAATATTTTTAAATAATTTATCTTATTGCTTTTCAAAGTAGTCACGGTCAAAATTTATAAACTTTTGCATATGTTTTCAAACCATTTTCCACACTGAACATGATTTTCCTGAAAGATGGTTTTAAAGGCTTCGACAGATTTTTGATTCGATGAAAAATGCGCGTCACCGCATGTTTTTTTTCAGGCGTTACAATTCAATAACTTATCATAGATATTCGAGGGAGACGTTAGATTTTCCTTTAGGAAGAGGCAAAAAAACTCCATTTTGGCTCGAAACGAAAATTCTCTAATACAATACACGTTGAATGAAAATTTTTTAAAAAATAAATTTTAGTATTCTTTTATTATTACCAAACTTATAAATAACGCTGTCTAAAACATTGATCTTATCGTCTTTGACCTTTTGTTGGTGCATAAACAATTATCTACATCATTCATATTCGTGTTGTTCAACTGCTAAGAATTTTTTTCATTTTTTTTTTCACAAATCGGACTCCCTAGAGATTCTCATTTAAAGAATTTACTGAATCCATGGAACGAAATTTTTATTTATTTTTTTAAATTTGTTGTAACACTCGAATAAAAAGTTTTTAAATGTTTACATTTGGCCCTCTGTACTAGTGGGACCTACATAAAAAAATTTCACCAATTTGTAAAAAACGTTTGACAAATTTTTGCTAACGGATGTGGATTTGGGGCCCTGTATCTTTGCTATAACTGTTACATCAGTAGCTATGCTCCTACGTTGTCTTTAAACAACATCCGTAAATAATCTACTTTACTATAAAACAAAACTTGTAATAAATATGTAAAAGTATGCCTTTTAAACAGTATCTATTAGTTTTTGGACATGATTTAATTAATTGAGTTGGACACGAGTTTATTACATAAATCAAGGTGGTCTCTAAAAAAATAGTAAAATTGTGAATTTTATTTTTGAACCATGTACAGGGTGAGCAAAACTCGATGTATCAGCTCTATTATAAGTAAGAGAGTTTTTCCCAGAAACATACCTATATTTTGGCATAGGTATTTAAAAAGAGCTAATTTTTCTAAAAAAATTTTGTAAAGAAAAAAGTTTGCAAGACTTAAAAATAAATCCACTTGATGAAATTTTATTTGATTTGCAAGCTAATAGCCATATTACTTTAACAAATGAATTATTAATACATCCATATGATAAATAACTAGTTTAATTTTATATACAGTGTTTTTTTTATTAACAAATAACATCTTCAACCCTTTGGGTCATTAGCGGTGAAGTTGGTAAGTACAGAGTTACAGTTTGTTGCCCAAAATCAAATCATTTAAGAACTTTATGATATTATTATTATTGCTATAATTTAACATTTCCTTTAAGTCATGGGATATACGAAACGTATCTCTTTGTATCGAAGCATGGGACATTGCACTTTAATATGTTTCACTGCTAACCGAACTTCACAAATATCACATAATGGTTCATTTTGACCAGAGAACAAGAATTCATGGGTGAGTTTCGTGTGTCCTAAGCGAAGTCGAGTCATCAGCACCTGCTCTCTTCTGTTCATCAATGTGTTTTGCCATGGTCCAATGTTTAGTTTGATTTTCCGGAGTTTTGAATATGAGGCTTGCCACTGAGTATTCCAGACATCCAGTAATTTTTGTTTAAAATATGTTTTCATATCGATCGAAGGTGTGAACTTTGATGCTACCTGATTCGCATTATCAATTGCTTTTCGTGAATTCACGTCAGCTGCTTCATTTCCAGCTATTCCAATATGTTACGGGACCCAGAGAAGTACCACATGTTTATCCGATGATTGGATGTTGTGTAATTTACGTTTGATCAATTTACCTTTCGGGTGAGTGACATATGTTTGACGTAGTAGTTGCAGTGAGGTTAGGGAATCTGATATGATTTTAAATTTTTTGTTATTACATGAGTTGGCGAAACGCAATGCCTGAAGAATCGCAAAGAGTTCCCCTGGGAGGATCGTTGTATATTCCGGAAGTTTATATGTTGATGTTGTAGACGGTGTTACAACTGCGGCTCCTACTCCGTGGTTCATTTTGGAGGAATCTGTATATATTTCTATGAAATCATGATATTGGTTAATTATATTTCGGAAATTTTATATGATGATTTTCCTGTTTGTTTCTTTCTTATCAAATTCGGAAAGGTTGGTATTATTGATTGGTTGATTTATTATCCAGGCCGGAGGGGTGTTTATATTCATGGGATAGAGGGGAGGAAATTTATGGATTTGAAGTGATCTAAGATATCTTCGAATTCTCTCATAAAATGGTGGATCAGTCCTTGGTCGTTCGTATGCTGAAAGAAATCTTCTCGTGATTGTATTTTTGTATGTTGGTATGTTGTTAAGCGAAGCTATTCTAGCGGCATAGGATACGCTTAGTTGTTTTCTTCGGTGTTCTAGAGGTGGTTCTCCAACTTCACATGTAAATCTTTCAATCGGAGTAGTCCTGTATGTTCCTAGAATGATACGGAGTGCTCAGTTGTGTACACAACCATAATCAATTTTAGAGCGTACTAGATAGAGTTCTATACAGCAGGAGTAGGGTCGATCCGTTTGCTCCCCATTGTTTATATGCTAGGTATCTCAAAAGGTTGAGTCTCTTTCGACACGAGAGTGTGAGTTGCTTAACGTGTGATTTCCAGTTGAGCTGTTGATCAAATATCATTCCCAAAAATGTTATTTCGGTGGTAAATATAAGGTTCTTGTCGTAAATAGTTAGTCTCGGTGAATTTACTGCAATCTTTTTTGAAAATATTATGCCTTTTGTTTTATCAGGGGAATAGCTGAAGCCCAAAGATTTAGACCATATTTCCAGCGAATGAATACATTCTTGTAGGGTCTTTGTTAGGTTTTCTATACTCTTTCCTTTCGCAAATATAATTAGATCATCTGCATAGAGTATACAGAGTGTTGATAAATACTAACTTTAAAAAAAATCATGGAAGTGTGCATTTATCATCAAGAAATGTTAACTAAAGAGGAGAAGAGTATCTAAGTAACGTTGATTAAAGAATATTTTTAATATAAACAGTAATTATGAAACCAAGAAGTTTTTAAAAAGTTAAAGTATATTTTTAAACGGATTATTTATTTATAAAATATTACTATAATTACAAGGTATAAATTCATGTCCGATTTTATACAGTGTAAGTTTGTTGTAAACTTTTGCTATTCTAAATAAAAATGTAGGTAATCGTATTTTTAAATTATGTACCTACACCATTTATGTGTAGAGAAAATTTATAAAGAATTGTTTTGAATGACGTGGGTATTATGTTAATTAGATAATGTTACCACATGCGTCTCATAATCGTGTTAAATTTAATATTGACAAAGTTTATTTAAATCATTACCTATTTATTTTAAACAAACAGATATTTTTGACAAATATATGAAAAAACTTGAAAATAGCCCAAAATACCTATAGCCAAATATAAAACTCAAATTTATTCCAAGATAAAATGTATTAATAAATGTGTTATTCTTGATTATTTACAACAGTTCTACATCGTCTTTGCATGGATAGAAACAAGCAACTTAATTCTTTTTTGAGGAATAGCTATTATTTAAATAATTGTTAATAATTCTGAAAATGTCCACCACCTCTCAAAACTCAACAAGCTTTATTAGATTTAAGTCCGGTGACTTCGAAGACCATAGTAGGAGGACCACGATACTATCTATTATTATAAAGAAAGCTATTGCCATAATTGATGCAAACATATGGTTACGCATTTTCATGAATTAGTACGAAATGTTCTTCAGTGACTCCGGCATATACCACAATCGGTCAAAGTATTTTATCAATGTATTGTCACGAAAAATGTTTGCATCAAAATTAGTTTGATCCCACTTTTAATGCTGATTCCGCCTCAAACTATTGCTGAAACTACTCTATAAAAATGAACGGTCATTCAAGCGAAAAATTACGCTTTGAAATATGCCAAATGATTGCGCTTTATCTGTTTATCGGGTGCTATTTTCTAGCATGCCAATGGCTCTTAGCCTTTGTTCGCGTTTTAAATGGTATTTTTCCATATTCAATTTAAAAATTCCTGTGAGTTTGTTTGAATTCAAATCAATACTAACACTTTTTTTTTCGGTGTTTGAAATCGATAAAATATATAACAATAACAAAAAACATGTTAAATTGTTAATGTATTTATTTAAATTTCATTAGTCATAATGGTTTTCTTATTCTAGTGATTAGCAAGTGATTTTAAAAAAGATATTATTTAGTATTCGATCCCCTTTTAACAAGAAGCTAATTCAGTGGAACTCTTAATCTGTAGGTAGTCATAAAACCGAACAATAATATCTCAAATAGTAATGCAATTGGTATTTACCAAAAAGAAAGTTTTATCAAGGAAAAGGGTACACAGTTGTCAATGTTAAAATATTTACTCAAGATGAATGGACGGATTTAAAATGGTCGCGAAAGTAATAAATCCCTTTACCTGCATTTTGAAAAGGGTCGCTACTAACAACATATAAATTCGTCACCGGCATTTTCTTGAGTACCTACCTGTTATGTTTAGTTAATTATTTATCTTTTGCATACCCTGTAATATTTTTTTTGAAAATAATGTGAAGGCGCTTGCTGTCGAGGTCATCTCGTGACTGTCAATGTGAAATAACTTGAGAAATAAACAAGTTGCCAAAAAAGAGTACGAAATTCATATAAAGACGACGAAACATTGGTCCTTCGAGACGATAGAACAAGTCTTTGGAAATATATTGACCTAAACACAATAATTATGTACAAAAATTCATACGGGAATTCAGAAGGAATCAAGACTAGAAGACTCAATGCAGGTATCAACACTAGACTTGATGACTGTTACCTATGGCCACCAGAATTGGGTTTGTCAAGGAAAAAGTCTGTCAGTGTCATGTCAAAAAGTGTTGAGTTACAAAAACGAAAGCATGCTTTAGAAATAGCGAAAATGAAACAGGCCATAGAAATGAAGAAACTTGAACATCAATTGCAGTTGTTAGAGTTAGAACAAGAGACACATGATATAGATGATAAAGAAAGACATTCTGTGAGATCATCAGTGAGCAGTTTCAGAAGTCAAAGACAAACTGTTGCAGACAATACTCCCAGAGACGAAAAGGCTTTCATAGAAGAAACTCCAAGACTGACAAGACATAACAAGAAGCCCGAGTGTACCCCAGAATCACAATCATCCGATATCAATCGATTATGCCAGACTATAAGTGATGCTATAAAATCAGTAGGCATTGCCCCACGACGAGATCGATTCATTGCCCGTCAAGTTGTAGAGAAAGACATTCTTAACTTTGATGGTAACCCTGAAGAGTGGCCGACATTCATCACACAATTTAGAAAAATTGCCTCATTGTGCGATTATTCATCTGAGGAAATGATGATAAAATTACAGAAATGTTTGAAAGGTGAGGCAAAATTAGCAGTATCGGGTATGATGATTTCACCTGAAAATATCGATTCAGTTCTGAAGACTTTAGAAATGAGATTTGGTCGCCCAGATTTGATAATTGATGGACTTATATCAAAGGTTAAAGTTGTAACACCGATCAAAGAGCATAATATAGAAAGTTTGATCACATTTTCCAGCCATGTATCTTGTCTAGTTGCAACTATCAAATCTTTGGGTTATAACGAACATCTTCAGAATCCTACATTGGTTCGAGACATCGTACAAAAACTTCCGGATATGATCAAACTTCGCTGGGGAGAAGAAGTTATGAAAAAACATGGTGCTGTGGACCTCAGTGACCTTTCAGTTTGGATTTCATACATAGCAGCAGCAGCATGTTATGTGAGCAAGCCAAGTTATTCAACAATGAATAAAACTGACCCCAGATCGAAGCCATCCGCATATTCTTCAACAAAACGACAAGAGACCACTTTGATGACAGCTGACACAAATAACACGGGCAAAATTTGTACGTATTGTCGAGATAAAGGACATTCGATCCAAAATTGTACAAAAATTAATCAAGACAATGTGGAGACCAGATGGGAGACTGCCACAAAAAGGAAATTATGTTTTTCATGTCTGAAAAACAATCATCAGACACTGAAATGCAGATCCAAACGTCAATGTGGTATAAATAACTGCAAGCGATCCCATCACCAGCTTCTTCATAAAGATCAACCACGACAAGATGTTGAGTACACTCAGTCAACCCACACCGAAGATAAAAAAAATGAAAACGTTCTTGCTGTGGGACAAGGAGCTGCAAATGTTCTTCTGCGGATGATAAAGCGAAGTTGTATGGAAAAAATAAAGTTCTGGAGACCATTGCACTCTGTGATGAAGCGTCGACCGTTACTCTCATAGACAAATCCATCACCGACCAGCTTGATATCGACGGAAAAATTGAATCACTTTGTATACAATGGACGAACAATATGACATCCTGTTACGAGAATTCTCATTGCCTAGACCTCGATATATCTGGAGTACATGAAAATGACAAGAGATTCACCATGAAAAATGTAAGATCTGTGGAAAACCTATCCTTACCTGTTCAAGTCATTAGAGAAACAGACTGGATGAAATATCCTCACTTATATGGAATTGCATTCGATGAAATCCAGGGACGTCCGATGATTCTTCTAGGACAAGACAATATCCGACTGACAGTGGCAAGAAGAGTCATACAGGGTCTGGAAAATTAGCCGCTTGCAACAAAAACCAATTTAGGTTGGATATTGCATGGAGATTTGAACAATCGTGATAGTAGTACGAGAATATTTCATTCATTTCACATTTGCCATTTTGAAACCGCTGCTGACGATGAGCTTCACAAAATTGTCAAACATTCATTTAGTACTGAAGCCTTTGGAGTTCAATAAACGATGAAATCCAACAAAAAAGATGACAGAGCTCTCGAAATAATGCAAAAAACTGCAAAACGAATCGGAAATCAATTCGAAATTGGACTACTTTGGAAAGAGGACGGTATTCACTTGCCTGAAAGTAAAACTGTAGCTGCTCGAAGACTTCAGTGCGTCAAAAAACAAATGCAGAAAGATGAAAACTTCAAGAGGAGATATTGCGAAAAAATCGAAAGCTATGTAAAAAAAGGATATGCCAGGAAGCTGTCAGTGTAAGAAGCGTCAAAAGAAGGTCCTCGTTGCTGGTATCTACCCCATTTTGGGGTAATCAATCCAAATAAACCCGACAAGCTACGGCTTGTATTCGATGCTGCTTCGAAGTCGTGTGAGATGAGCCTGAATGAAAACTTGCTTGCTGGACCAGACCTTTTACAACCATTGATAGAAGTTTTTATAAAATTCAGACAAATAAAGATTGCCTTCTGCAGTGATGTACGGGAGATGTTCCATCAAGTCAAGATAATCCCCTCAGACCAGTCCTCTCAGAGATTCCTCTGGAGAGATGGAAATACCCTAAAACCGCACGATATTTATGAAATGCAAGTTATGACATTTGGTGCTACCTGTTCCCCGACTTGTGCACAATTTGTGAAGAACTTGAATGCCCAGCAACTCACTCAAAGACAAGACATTTTGGACGCCATTGTAAAGAAGCATTACGTCGACGATTATTTAGATTGTACCGACACTGTAGAGAAAGCCATAGAGATAATATTCGAAGTGAAACGTATTCAGAAATCGAGTGGATTCGATTTGGTTGATTGGACATCGAATTCAAAAGACGTAATGGACGCTCTCGCCTTGAACGAAGACATTATCTGCAAGGATCTCGATTTGGACTCTGACACAACTATTCAACGAATTTTAGGCCTTTCTTGGAATTCGAAATTAGATAATTTTTGCTTCAAACTGAAATCAGACATTTCCACAAACAAAACCAGTGATGGCATTACAAAAAGACACATTTTGAAATTGGTGATGTCCATTTTCGACCCATTGGGACTGATAGTGAATTTGACAATACGGGGAAGAATCCTCATTCAAGACATATGGAAGTCCAGAATTGGCTGGGATGATTCGATCGATTAGGAACTCTATCAAACTTGGAAATTATGGATTTTGGAAAATTTCAAATATTTCCATACCTAGGTGTTATTCATCAACCATTCTCAATACTGAAAAAATTGAGCTACACATATTCTGTGACGCAAGCGAAAAGGCGTATGCTTCTGTAGCCTATCTTCGAATAATATCCCAGGAATCTGTCGAAGTATCTTTAATTTTCGCTAGAGCTAGAGTGGCACCGACCAAACCGCTGTCAATTCCGAGACTCGAGCTTCAAGCCGCTCTGATGGGAGCTAGACTCATGAATATGCTCATCAAGACATTGGAGATCAAAATTGATGAAACTTACTTATGGACAGATTCGACAACAGTACTCTACTGGATCAAAAACGACGGAAGTAAACTAGGACAATTTGAAGCCCACCGCGTTGGTGAAATTCAAGAACTGACAAACAGTTTTGATTGGCACTGGGTTCCATCTAAGTAAAATGCTGCTGACAATGCTACAAGAACCTACTCGGATGATGGAAACAATCTCGATTTCGAACGATGGTATAGTGGACCAGAATTTCTTCAACTTCTCGATAAAATGACATGGCCAAGCAAGAAAATTGATTATAGAGATACAGAAAAGTCTGAAAATGAAGAAGTTCAAGCAATAGAATTTTTGGCTACTGTTCTTGACAACGATCCTTGTTTACCTGATATACAGCGTTTTTCCAAATGGATGAGATTGATTAGAGCCACGTCCTGGGTACTAAGAATTGCAAAATTGATGATTTTTAAACTTCGCAATAAAAATTGTAAAATTTCAAGAGAAATTACCATATCTGACCTACAAGAAGCTGAAATCAAGTGGATCAAGCAGTGTCAACTAGAAAGTTTTCCAGAAGAAATCTCCTTTCTGAAGAAGAATAGAATCTTGAGAAACCAAAGTCGATTGAGACAACTTTGACCAACTATGAACGAAAATGGCGTTTTAGTATTAAGCGAACGGACCGACTTAGCCACTAAAATGGAATTGGAAACCAGAAGACCCATGATATTACCACCCAAACATAGACTGAATAAACTTCTTCTGCACTATTATCACGAACAATGTGCACATCAAGGTATCGAGACAGTTTTGAATACTGCTAGACAAAAAATTTGGATAATTGATGGAAGATCAGCCGTGAAGACCACATTTGCAGAATGCAATAAATGCCGAATCTTGAAAGCAAAGCCTGAAATTCCTCAAATAGGCCAACTTCCTGCATTCAGATTAACTCCACCAGCTCATGCATTCACCTACACCGGAATCGACTATTTTGGACCTATGTATGTAACAGTTGGTCGGCGACGCGAGAAAAGGTGGGGAGTTATTTTCACCTGTTTATCAATGAGAGCTGTGCATCTTGAAGTTGCTCACTCGTTGTCAACGGAGTCATCGATAATGGCTGTAAGACGAATGACAGCAAGAAAAGGACAACCGCTGCAAATTTACTCCGATAACGGAACTAATTTTCGAGGATCCTCTGAAGAACTGAAAAGAGCTGTCAAATAAATTGATAGAGACAAATTAAAACGAGAAATGTTAGAGAAAAATATTGAATGGAAATTTATTCCAGCTGCTTCTCCCCATATAGGCGGTGCATGGGAAAGACTAGTGCGCTCTGTTAAAACTACATTCCATGTTATTCTCAATAAGCAGACTTTGAAGGACGAGCTTCTCCTCACTTTATTTGCAGAATGCGAAAACATTGTGAATTCCAGACCAATCACGAAAGTATCTGTCGATCCTAATGACTTGGAGGCATTAACACCAAACCATTTTCTTTTGGGAGCTACGAATTATATAACTGCGTTCGAAACTGAAAATGGGAGTTTAAGGAGACATTGGAGACAAGCTCAAGCACTACGAGGCTCGTTCTGGAAAAGATGGACGAGAGAATATCTACCAACGTTAACGAAAAGAACGAAGTGGAGGGATGATGGCAGACCCATGAAACTAGATGACGTAGTTATCATAGTATCATAGATGATAACGCTCCTAAAAAATCTTGGAGACTTGGATTAGTGGAAAAGGTTTTTCCGGGCCCCGACGAAAAAATTAGAGTTGTTCAAGTAAAAACTGCGAATGGCTCCTATAAACGATCTGTTACGAAGTTATGCAGATTGAATATTGAAGAGAGTGGACAAAGTTGATACTTCTGCCACGGCGGGGAGAAATGTTATGTTTAGTTAATTATTTATCTTTTGCACACCCTTTAATATTTTTTTTTTGAAAATAATGTGAAGGCGCTTGCTGTCGAGGTCATCTCGTGTCTGTCAATGTGAAATAACTTGAGAAATAAACAAGTTGCCAAAAAAGAGTACGAAATTCATATAAAGACGACGAAACACTACCTACCTGCATGGATGTTAGTACCAATTTTAAAGACGAAAATGTTAAAGCTAAGTTGGCATCACTTGAAAATTTGTTCACGAGATATAAATTAGGGGAAATATATCGACTGCATTACGTAAAATGTAAATCTTACTTATAATAACTATAATGTACATAACATGCGCCTTTTCAAAATTGTGTACTAAAATTCTACTTTATATTTTAATGCGTTCTATTATATACAAATATACTTGGGTGTTCTTTCGAAATAATAACCTAGTCAGTGTACATTTATTTACATTTTTTAAAATTGTGTACTAAAAATGTGTTTCGTATCTGTAGTGTATTCTATTATACAATGAGGTCCTTATGTATGGAATAAATTAATTTTTAGCGTTATTATGTATTTGTTCAATAAAAACTAAAACAGGTCGATTTTTATTTACAGCACCCCCACAAAAATTTTAAATGAGAAGGGGATCGTGTGGCACCTAGTTCGGAAGGGATTTTCATTCTCTGTTCAGCTAAACCAAGTTTTTTAAATTTGGTGCAATCATAACTAAAAAAAATCATTTTAAAAATGTAAAATGTTTATCTAAGTTATGTATTTGTTTAAAAAACATGAAACATATCGATTTCTATTATCAATGTAACAATTTATAGTACAAAAATATCACCCCCTTCTTACACCCCTTCAGAATTATGAGCACCCCCTCAAAAAATTTGAATGAGAAAGGAGGTCGTGTTGCACCTGAACAAATTGCTGAACAAATAATGAAAATTCCTTTTGAACAAGATGCCACACGACCCCCCTTCTAATTTAAAATTTTTGTGTCAGGATTTTTTGATAAAATAACGCTAAAAATGAATTTATTCCATACATATGGACCGCAGTGTATAAATATATACTTATAGATGTTCCTTCAGAAAAATAACCTAGTCAATGTCATTATTTATAAATTATTTATACTGTTTCAATTCATTTCTATTTATAATGTATACATAAAATGTCTTTTCAAAACTGCGTATCATATACACTATTGGTACAGGTTTTATTACCGAGTCACTCCGGCTATACTTCTCAGACTACTCATCTCCGCAGCATTAATCCTATTTTTATGCTACTTCTGCCAAACCCAACATTCACTACTATACATAAGTGTAGGAACCAGCACTCCTCTATGCACCGCCAGACGTGCCTCTTTGACACTTTCTGGCTATTCATAAAGCTATAGAGTGCCCCATTCATTTGTTTTTCTGCGAACACCCTTCGCTCAATGTTACTGCCATACTTTCCATCTCTGATAAACTTTTAACCCAAGTACACAAATTCATTTACTTGTTCTCTTTCAAAAACCATTACTTTCGTTTTGCTCACATTTATTTTCATCCCTTTGATTTTGAGGGCATCATGCATAAAATTAACCTTCGCCTGCAACTCCTCTTCAGATAACGCAAATATGACTTGATCATCGGCGTAAAAAAGGCATTTAACCATCAAATCACTCTTACATGCTACTTATAAATTGTATATTATATTTTAATATCCTCATTTTTAATTTCAATTTTAAAAGTTTTTATGAAAGTTAAAAATAGTTGAGAAAGTCATTTTCACGAACAGTGTTGTTTAGCTTGGAAGCAATTATGTTATGGATTGTAAACAGAAAGAAAAAATTACTACCTTCTAAACTCATAATTGATTTTATTGATTACTGATAAAGTATTTTTTTTTCACAAAACTAAAGCTTTAAGTAAACTTATCAAATGCAATGAAAGCAGAAGAAGAAATACTTATAAGGACTTACAGATCATTAGTCCGCTTTAAACTGGATTATGGAAGTATCCTTTAGATGAATGCCTGCAAAACGTACCTTAAATATCTTGACACAATCCAAACCGCAGCATTACGAATATCTATGTCATTTATATTGAATCTTCTGAACCATCTCTCTTCATAGGACGAGAATACCAACGAGTATTCTATTTTTCCAGGATATCTGCCTACCCACAAAAACCAGTATTTAAATTAATTGATTCTATACAACCAGCTCCCGAAAACAGACCCAGAACGCCACTTGCATCTCCACAATTATTATATGCTATCTTAAGAAACACTTATCTCACAGTTACATCTCCCATAAAACTTTCAAAAATTCCTCCATGGACCAAAAAACCTCCGCTACTAAACACATGCCTAAGCAACAACAACAAGCGCGGCACGCCTAACATAGTCTTCATACAAAGATTCAGAGAACTGATAAATATCTATAAAAAATCTTTTACACTGACGCCTCCAAAGAAGTTAACGATACCGGATGTGCTGTTACTACACAAGATACAACAATAGTTACACACAAACTGTCTGACCTATGTAGTATACACACAGCTGAACTATATGGAATACTACAAGCTCTGAGGACTCCAGTACAGGATAATGGTAAACTTGCCATATCACAGACTCCCTTTCATCAATATACTCCATCAAAAACAATTACTCACAACATCCTGTAGTTCAAGATATTCTCGACACCTGCCACCACCATCGCTCCAGAGGTATCTACGTGAATATCATCTGGATCCCTTCCCACGTAGGAATTAAGGGCAACGAACGTGCAGATCAAGCAGCGAAACAAGCTTGTTCCTCCGACTTGCCAGTAGAGCAAATTCAACTCCATCAAGACTTAAAATCAGCAGCTCGACAAACGATGACACAAACATGGCAAACACATTGGAATACAAGTAACGCAAAACTACGTACAATCCAACAAGCAGTTTCCGCGCAGAATATGGCTCCAATGACAAGAAAGGACAAAAGCGTTATAAGAAGACTCAGAATAGGTCAGTCCCGGTTCACCCATGGTTACCGGATGTCTTCTCAGAATCCCCCTACCTGTGAATTCTGTGATATCGTAACAATTAAGCACATACTTTTAGATTGTATACACTACAGCCCAATGCGTCGCAAACAAAAACTCAGTGTAACTCTCAAAACCTTTCTTGGACTACCTAACCAGTTTAGTGATGTAATACAGTTCCTCAAAGACTATCGACTGTTTAATTTAATTTGATTTTTATGATTTTTATTATGTAATCTAATGTATCACAGATTTGAAGATTTTGGAAAATATTTCCCTAGAATCCATGTCTAAGCCGACAGATATCATGCCAGTTAGGTACGACTTCGAAATGCAGTTTGAAGCGGTTATAAACAACCACAGAGAACGGACCTCAACTAGGAAGGGATGCTTTAGTGTGGTACACTGATGGATCCAAGATGGATGAAAGGGTTGGAGTGGGCGTTATAGGGCCGAATTTTAGGCTTTCAAAACCCCTTGATAACACCCCAACCATCTTTCAAGCAGAATTACATGTCATAGAGACATGTGCCCTGGAGTGCATCGAAAGAAACACCCGAAGGGCAGAAATCTATATTTTATCAGATAGCCAAGCAGCACTAAAAGCTCTGAAGTCATACACTTGTGAGTTTTAACTGACTTGGGACTGTAAACAGTCCCTGAGACAACTGGCAGTAAACAATCAGGTTACTCTGATGTGGGTTTCAGGTCACAAGGGAGTTAAAAGCAACGAAGAAACAGATTGCCTTGCCAAAGAAGATGCAAATACAAAATTTTCCGGCCCAGAACCCTTCTGTGGACTTTCCAAAGCCCACTTGAAATAAGAGGTTCGACGCTAGGAAACAGATGAAATGAAATCTCACTGGCATAAAGTGCCAGGACAAAGGCAAGCGAAAAGGCTAGTAAGACTTTCGCCAAGGAAAGCTAAACAGCTTCTCGAGTTGGACAAGAAAGACTTGAAACTGGTGACGGGACTCCACACTGGACCTAAAAAAGATGGGCAAAACAGAGAGTGATAGTTGCCGCTAATTATGATTCTCGTTTCGGAAAACTTATTTTTAAAAACAAAAATAATTTTATTTTTACAAATTAAAGTTTTATTTATACGTGTTACAATTCCAAGAGTAAATATCAGACTGAAAACTAGATAAAAGGATAAAGCACAATTAACATAAAGTTGCTGAGTCCGTGAAATGGAATTCCATGAATTTGTTGAGATATCAGCGGTTCTCAGGATATAACGCCTCCCTTCCTAAAAAGATCCATACAGGGTGTGGATCGTTACTCTTCATCTTCGATGTGGATCCTAAGGGTTGGTTGAGCTGGTCGAGGAGTGTCGGCTGTTGGGGTTGAACTTCTGTCCCTCTGTTTCGACTGGATGTACTTGATATGCATGACTATTAAAACAATAGTGGCGGCTGCATAGAGTGGCGTTGACCAGAGGTAGGCTTGACTTCTAGGTATGGCCTGGACGGTCACTTGTTTAATTCGATCTTGGTCCTTTTGGAGTCGATGAACTTGATCGAGTGGAACTTCGTGAAGATTGATTTTTCCTATATGGTGTTGAATGAACTTGTTGATTTTGATCTCTGGTAACAACAATGGTTGTCCGGGAATAACATGATCAAAATTGGAGTAGACATTTTTCGGTGTCTGGAAGCTGCAACCATTTGGTACGTCTATAAAATATGTACCTATAAAAACTGCCAAATCAGATTTGGAACAGGTTAATTGAATCTTTGCTTCGTAGGGGAAGACTGCTAAGTAGTGGGCGGAATTGATTTGTTCAATAATTTCGAACTCAACAGTGGCTGTAATTGGTTCACATGCCGTGGATTCTTGATTTCTCAGTTCCAGTAATTGGTGAATGCAATCATCAGTTTTGGATTATTGAATTGCATATTGGATGCATATTTTTGCATTCTTCGTCTCCGTACTGATAGTGATTTTCTTGTATAGCCAGAAAAGATTTAGGAGGGATAAGGATTGAATTATTTTTGGTGGGTACTGAATATAAATGAAAGTAAGAATAAATTTCGGGGAAGGTTATAGGAAAGTGAATTACGAAAACTATCCTATCATTAGAATAATATGAATTCACACTTAAAATTTCATAATATTTATGCAAATTATTTATATCTGTGCCAAAAAATAAGTTATTTGTTGAATAGGTCCTCAGTAGCGTTTTTACGATAAACTCCAAATCTTCAATTTTTAGAATGCTATAGTGAAGTATTTTTAGTCTTGCAAACATTACTGCATTTTCTATGTTGTTTAATATTTTGACTAAAATTTTGAGAACTGCATGAACCTGGTCTAAGGCATTTTTAGCTACAAAATATCCGGAAAAATCTGTTACGATTTTTTCAAGTTCGTTACTAAGGTTATTAATTTGTTCAGCTATTTGTTTCTCGTTTTGTTTTACTAAACTAATACTTTTATTGTAATCGTCAATTATCTTGGTAGTTAAAGAAATTTGCTTATTAAGTGTGTTGGCGATATCTTTTTGGTTTGAGCTCAGTAATGTAATAGCGTCGTCGTATCGTTTACCGTCGTCGGCGTCTAAATTCCCAGAAATACTTTTAAATACAGTTCCTAGTCCGTTTAGAATTCCTCGTTTTAATCTTTTACTTGAATGTAAAAAGTTAATCTTTTCTTTACATTGCAGAATTTGAAATGAGACTAAATTAACAATATTTTTAAGATCATCTGCAAATACAGGGTTTTTATTTTTTATGGTTGATTTTATATTTTCGAACTGGTTAACAATTTTTATTAATTCGGTTTCGATAGGATTTAGATCAAAATAGTGGATAAACGAATGATAAGTAGATTGTAATTTTGCTTGTCTCAATTTATAGGGTAGTATGCCAGGGTTGGACTCCAAATTGGTGATTTTAATTTCTTGAGCCACATTGGCTGCTGCCAGGGCGAGGAGAAATCTGTAATGGTATAATTCTTTGGTTAGTCAACGGTCTTTTTAAATTACTTTTATGATAAGTCGCCGTGACTACTTTTCGTTTGCTCGGATTATTTTTCATATTAATTTTATAAGTTTTAACTTTTAAATTTTCATTCTTTTTCACTGGACGTTTGACAAATCTTGGCTTTATTTTATTACGCGCTCCTGATTTATGATACACTAGAGTACCAGGGTCATACGTCAATGGATCGTGGCGATTTTCATTCGCTTTTTTGAGAGTTTCTATTTTTTCTTTTGACATTTGTTCATTTAATGTTTTATATATTTCCGCAGTGATTTCTTTATGTCTGGTCATATAGTCCGAGTACAACTTTTCGTTAATATCGATGTTGAAAGGGCTGTTGCTGTCCAAATGACCGGTAATAATATCTATGGGACGTTGTTTAGTAACTGAATGGATACTATTATTGTAACCTAAAATGGCGTAAGGCATTTGATCTAATATATTTAAATCTTTGCGTGTTTCTTGTAAAATTCGAATATGTTCGATTAAAGTTGAATGGAATCTTTCAACTATACTGTTGGAGTTTGGGTTGAAAGCGGTCGTGTAGTGCAGATCAATTTTATGTAATTTAGCAAAATCTTCGACAACAAAATGTTTTAACTCTGTACCTCTATCTAAGACAATCATTTTCGGCGTACCATGGTGTGTTAGAAAAACAATAAAAGCTTTAGCTATATGAATTGCAGTGACTGCTGTTAGAGGATAAGCTTGGGCATATTTCGAAAATTTGTCGACGATTGTTAGAAATTTTTGATTCTTAATAGTAAAAACATCTGCATGTACGACTTCAAACGGTTTGTTAGGCGTGGGGGTCAATTCAAATTTTTGCTTTGGCGGATTTCTGTCATATTTCATTCTTTGACAAAGTTCACAATTATTAATATACTTAGTGATAGTACTCCTAGCATTAGGCCAGTAAAATCGGCGTCTAATTTGAGCTTCTATTTCAGTGATGCCTCGATGGTTAGTTTTTCCTTCGTGACAAAATTTAACCTTTTCTATTTGATCTTCTCTAGATACTATATCTTCTAGTACATTGTTACAAATTATAGCTTTAAATGCAGAATTTTTAAAAGTGTTCTGCAAAGTGGTGCATAATTTTGGAATTAAAGAGGGATCATCTAAATTAATTGCAAAAAGTTTTTTAGTAGTAGTAAATTCTTTAACAGTATTAATTATTTCTTGCTCGAAATTTGCTTTAATGATTTGAATTGTTGTTCGAGTTTTATTTTCAAATAAACGTAAAATTCTCGGTGGGGCTGGAGAGTGAAGTACTGATTTTAAGAATAACTGATTTTGAAAATTTTTTATTGGAGTTTCTGAAATAGGTATTTCTAAAATTGGATTTTCTCTACTAGTATGAACTGTTTCATTATCAGCTGTTTCAGCTGTTTGAGTGATTTCGTTAATAACGTTTTCTATATCTGTGTCTGTAATGTTAGGTGTTTCGTCAATATTACCGATGATTGAATCTAAATCTATATCAATGGTTGGATTTTGCTTATCTTCGGCATTTAAGTGGTTTGTTTTAATTAATTCGTCGATTTCGTTCTTTTCGCAACTATCGAAAAAGGGATCAATACTAAAATTATAAACTTCAAAATTATCCTTAACCGGGATGCTTTTGATTGGATATAATACTGTAAAATTAATTTCTTCGTTAGCTTTATTATGAACCTCGACTGTTGCCCAGCCGTTAATTGAAATAGTTAAAGTTTCTGGGATTAAACAGTTTCCCAAAATTTGTTCAGGTACGAAAATCTCACCTGATTTTGTGGTTACCGGGATTTTTATTATTGAGACCGAGTTTCCTGGCAGAACTTTCGGCCTAACATCCTTAGGTGTAGCATTAAAATAATTTATTGGTAATATGCTATCTCTTAAAATTATTTGCGTATTGGGCAAATCAATGGTGATACCTAATGAGTTTAATAAATCTATACCTAAAAGACCATCGAAAATACAATGAGATTTATAAAAATAAAATTTAATATTTTTATTTTCCTTAAATTCGGAAAACGCAGGAATGGTAATAGAAAACTTATGTGGTGACGAACCAAAAGCGGTTGAAACTACAAAAGGATCTTCTACCTTATAATTTGAATAATATTTATTAGCAATTTCTGGAGACAAAAATGATTTAGTGGCTCCAGTATCCAATAATAATTTGGAGGGTTGGCTATAACTATATAGGGTAGTTGCTTTTTATCAAAAGAATTATGGAATTCTATCATAACATTTTGATCTTGGAGGCTGGCCTCCGGAAAATTTGTATAATTATTTACGGATGAATCTGCAGGTTCGTATTCGGCAATTTCTTCCGAAAAAGAATCTGAGTTATTTCGCAATTCGCAATGTTCAACGTTATTTAATTCCTCAGATACCCATCTGCGGTTCTGATATTGATTGTTTTTATTAATTGCGGTAGATTGTCTTGTATTAGTACTCATAGGTACTGCTTTGGGCATATTATTTTGATTAAAATTTGGATTTGATTTCCACACATTTGTTGGGGGACCAAATACTTGTTGGTTAGTGAAAAACCTTTGATTGTTATTTGGTCTCGGTTGAATATTTATTGGGCCTGTGGGAAAAGAATTGTTAGAATTATCGTTATTATTAATTTATTAAAATTTAATAATTAAAATTTTGATTTCTACTGGTAGTAAAATTTGAGCGATTAGTTTGAATGGTATGATTATTTTTATTAAAATTATCTGACTTGTTTTGATAATTTGATTTTGGTAAAGGTTGAGAACTACTACAATTATTTTGCAAATATTTTATATTATCTTCATTTCTAATAAAGTTAATGGCTTCCAAAAGAGATTTTGGACCTTTTGTTCGAACCATAATACCGTAAGGATTTCTTAGTCCTGCTAGAAATACTTGCAATGCTTGTTCATTATACATACCCTGTTTAAATTTCTTAACATTAATATCCGTTTCATGTAAGGCTAAATAATTTGAAATAGTATTTAATAATTTTCTAACTCTATCATGAAATTGATAAGGGCTTTCGTTAGGAGCCTGTCTTAAGTTATTTAAATCTAAAGATAGACAATGTTCGTTTCTAGGATCGCTAAAGTTTCTTATTAATTCTTTTTTAATTTCATTTATGGTGGTAGCACCAATAATGTTAATGACCTCTCGGGCAGGTCCTTGCAATTTACTTATAATAGTTCTAAAAATTATAACATTTTGAAAATCCGCGTTGTTAGTCGTATTATAAAAGTGCTCTACTATACTATCTACGCTTTCTAAAAAGAATTGGAGTTCATTGACGTTACCATCAAAATCTGGAATGGTTTCGGCATGAACTTTTTGAAAGGTTGGCAAAGACATTATGTTATCATCAATTTGGATAGAACTAAAACTTTGAATAACTAAATCTAACTCTAGGTCGTCTTCGTGATCACTGAAGAATAAGGACGGGATACTAGAGGAGTCTGACATATACAAAAATTTACTTACAGTACAGCGTTCGGCATCGAATCTGGCTGTGAGTCGTCTTGGAAATTGCTGGAGGTCGTCTACTGCTTTTAGGTGGCACCAACAACAGTTCAACCAACGAACAAATTTAAAGTCCGAAACTTTGAAAGTTCTATAATTGTCACTTAACTATTGAAATAGCGAAAGTTATCCTCGATGGATTCTTTGTGACAATCCTACTGACTGCGCCAATTATGATGATTCTCGTTTCGAAAAACTTATTTTTAAAAACAAAAATAATTTTATTTTTACAAATTAAAGTTTTATTTATACGTGTTACAATTCCAAGAGTAAATATCAGACTGAAAACTAGATAAAAGGATAAAGCACAATTAACATAAAGTTGCTGAGTCCGTGAATTGGAATTCCATGAATTTGTTGCGATATCAGCGGTTTTCAGGATATAATGTTTGTTGCGATATCAGCGGTTCTCAGGATATAACGCGCTACTGCGAGAACTTCGCTGAAACTGCAGAACATTTGCTTTACGAATGCCTAGCGCTTTTCTGCAAGAGGCTCAAGTTTCTGGGAGGGGCCTTCCTAAAGCCCTTCGATATCAGAAACTTAGCCCCCAGGAAACTGATAAACTTTACTCAAAGTCTCGAAATCCCGTGTCAGTGGCCATTAGATGCCGAGACACATTAATTTAAAATAAATATTGGTATACATTTTTAACTATACAGGGTTATTCATTAAGAATGGGCAATCTCTGAACTGGAGATATTACACTCCAAAATATGGCGATTGAGCTTAACATATCTTATACAAATGTTGCAGGTTTACGAGATCCACTGGGTATTTAAAGTTGGAATTTTAATTTGAAATTACTTAATAATTTTGTGATTTTAAGCAGCATCGTCTTGAAAATTGACAACTATATGTTTTTTGGAAAGAAAATTACGACTTTTATGCTAAATTTAGCACTATTTATACAAGGCGTTAGTTACACCCTGTTACTTAGGTAAATTACAACATATCTTTTTTGTCTAATAAGTTATGGCTAAAATAACTAGAAAATCTAAAAGGCAGTTTAATTTTAAATAAAAAAGGTACTCCTATTTATTTCATATAACTCTATCAGATTTTGAGCTATTTGCATTCAATGAATTTTGTTTATTGTTAAATAAATTTATTCCTTTAAATTAATATCATGCGGGGTAACAACAGTAAAGACAACAAATAACAATCAGTAATAAAAGAAAAATTCAAAATAAATACTCGAAATTCCCGCCTTCCAGTCTAATACACTTTGTAAGGCGTCTCCTTAAAGATCTTTGAATAGTAAATAACATTTGTAGATTATTTTTAATAATATTAGCAGCTTCTTAAATTTTCTGTCGTAATTCTTCGATGAAATTAATTGTATATTTGTAAAGCATGTCAACATTTGTGACCATATTGAGAAGTCTAGAGGTTTTAAATCTGGACTTCTAGGTGGCCAAACAAATTCACTGCCACGCCAATCCACCGGTGAGGAAAATGTTTATTTAGGTATTGCCGTACTGGCAGAGAAAAATAGGGCGACGCCCTGTCTTGCATAAACCACATGTTCAGCCTTATGGCTAGTGGTAAGTACATCTTCTAGTAGTGTGTTTAACTGTTGTTCAAGGAAGTTTAAATAAAGGGGACCCTTCAGATTAGGAGGAAGCTCACAAGGACCATTAAAAAAACCAGATATCACACCACACCAACTATTTACCTTGAATTCATGCTGAAAATGTCGTTCCTTTAGAGCATGTGGATTTTTAGAGTCCCACAAATGATTGTTTTTCCGATTAAAAAAACCTCATCTAGTAAACGTCGCCTCATCGGTAAAAAGGCGATAATTAAGAAAATCCTGGTTTTCGTTTTGTTTATCTAGCATCAATTGAGCAAACTGTAGGCGAACTGGTAAATCTTGTGGTAGCAAATTTTTGACAGGAGTATAGTGATATGGACGGAGATTCTCTTTCTTTCAAATTCTCCAGATAGACGATTGGCCTATTCCTGTTGCCTCACTTAACCGACTAGTACTGATATCTGGATTTTCCGAAATACGAACTAAAACCTCTTCTTCATCATCGACGTTGATATTTTTTGGAGCACCATTTAAGCTTTTAAGACGAGAACACCCTGTTTCGCCTAGGCGGGTATAAATACGTCTGAACAGTTTGTGATTGGGTTGTCTTCGATTTGGGTATGATTCTAAATACCTTCTGGCTGCACCAAGTCCACTATAATTTGATTGAGTAAAAACACAAATCATATCACGCATTTCACTGTTGGAAAATTCATTATGTCATGGCATTTTCTTATTTTGCTACAAATAATACACTTTTACTTAGTGACAGTAAAATTTTCGAATATTTCTTTACACGAAAAACTGATGAGTTCTGACACAAGCCTACTTGAAAAAAAGTCAATGTAATAACGGTGGCTTGGGAGTCTTTACGCTGAATGTTTAAAATGCAAATAACTTAAAAGCTAATAGAGTTACATGAAACAAACAGTAGTACCTTTTTATTCAAAATTGAACTGCCTTTTAGATTTTTTAGTCATTTTAGCCATAACTTATTAGGCAAAAAAGATATGTTGTAATTTACCTAAGTAACAGTGTGTAACTAACGCTCTGTATGAATAGTGCTAAATTCAGAATAAAATTCGTAATTCTTCAGCCAAAAATTATAAAGTTGCCAATTTTCAAGACGATACTGCTTAAAATCACAAAATTATTAAGAAATTTCAAATTAGATTTCCAACTTTAAATACCCTGTGGATCTCGTAAACATGCAACATTTAAATAAGACATGTTAAGCACAATCGCTATATTTTGGTGTGTAGTATCTCCAGTTCAGAGATTGCCCATTCTTAATAAATCACCCTGTATATATATTTTTAATTAATAAAAGAAAAAAATGCCCGTTCACACATTTTTTTTGAACGGTACAATTCAATAACGTATTAATCACGTAATGGATATTCAAGAGGGACGTTAAAATTTTCTTTAGAAAGAGGCAAAAAAATTCTATTTTGTCTCGAAACCATAAATTAATAAACTTTAAAAATATTGTTCATTTAAAATACTTTAATACAGTACCTATTAAATAAAAATTTATGATAGATAAATTTTGGATTTCTTTTATCATTACCAAACTCATTAATACCGCTGTCTATAATTTTGATCTTATCGTCTTTAATCTTTTGTCGGTGTACAAACAACATAGGTTTAATTCATGTGAATTGCAAAGAGAAAAATTCGGCTCTAATTTATTTTTGCTCGTTGTTTTCTTTCCCCGACATTACTGAACAACCATCGAAACCCAAACCAGCATGCTTATGCATATTTAATCCTTTAATAAATGCTTAATTAGATAAGCAACTGATACTACATCCATATTCGTGAGTTTTTAAATCCTAGGAACCCGACAATTCTGAAGCATACAATTTGCAAATCCTGTATGTGTTTAGTATTAAGCCACAAATACGATTGTTGACAAATTGGCAACGTTGTAACATTATCTCAGGCCCAAAGAATACCCCACCCAAAATTGTGGGAGGGGCATTCGTTGTTAGGGCGATAGAGACAAGTTTCCAATCTAGTGGCAGGGAGGAAACTAATAAAAAGAGCAACTGGTTACTTACTAGTTATTAGCTTATTTGCAGTGAAGAAAACGTATTTAGTGCTTCTAGTTGGATGATAGTTGTACCCAAATCTTCGATTTAAGAATGTAAGTGTATTTGTTTCTTATTTTTGTTATAGTTGTTAGAAGTTAAAATCGTTAAAGGTCAAAAGTTTAGAGAGGTTGAAGCGTTAGGTGGAAATATTGAAAAAAATTTAAAATAAAAGTTGTTTATTTGATAATAATAAATAAATAATGTATAAATTTTTCGGGTACATGCAGTATTATGATAAATGTGTTAAAGCAACATAAAATTGACACATTTTTCTTTATAACAAGTTAACAAATAATGTTATCTGTACAAAAATTAACTATGTTGGGCATGATAATTTAAAAAAAAAATAACAGTGGTTAGGAACTTTTAATTTCCATACAAAAAATGTCAAACATATTTTAAATTTCGATTATAATTAATATAGTTTTTTACTTATTAAATCATAAAATTTGCTGTTCTATAATATTTTCAAGAATTTTTTTAAAAAATTCGTAAATTATTTTATATATTTATTTGTTTGGACAAAACATTCATATGTTTATGTTTATCGATTTATATCTATCTAATAATAAAAAGTTATTTAGAAATGCATTTATAACAAAAATATTTAATTAAAAAATAAACAAAACTTAATATAACTTTTTTTTTTATTATTTTCGCCTTCAACCTTTTGTTTATTTCTATTTTTGTTTAATAAACTTATTAATTGTTGCTTTTCAGACTTGTTAAAAAAAAATTCGATAAATTTAATCATGAATTCATCACCTGTTTTATGGAATGAGGAGGAAGACGGCAAAGTTCAGCCATCATTAAGACCACCGCAAAATATACATGAGTCCAATAATTCACAACTTGTTACGCAGACAGAATCGCAGAAATTAAATCTACCTATTAAAGAACATTCACAGCAAAATGGAAAATTAGATTTTGAAACCATCCTCCAAAAATCATCATTGAATGTGAATGCTTGTGAATGGTATCCCACAAAACCTGTCGAATCCATTCTCGAAAAATCATCGTTGAATGTGAATGCAGGTGAATGGTATCCTAAAAATTATGCTGTGTGTCCACGAAATCCAGTTTGCAAAAGTAAAAGTCAAGATCGTTTAATACCTTATGAAGTTAAGCCAACCAATTCCGAAGAAAATGTTGGTGATGAGCAAATGAATAGTAAATCCTCACCAGATTTATTCCAAATATACGATGTAATTAATACTCTTACCGAAAACCATGGGCAGTTTTATGAATTTTTAGAAAAATATTTGGAAAGTTTAGAACCAGATATACCTGATGTAAAGGCACCGTCTATATTGGCAGAAGTAATTGTTGAACATGTAAGTAATTTTTGATTAATTTTTGTTCATTTTCTTGATTTTTTTGTTCATAAAAAAAAAATCATTATTGTTCAAGTCATATTACATGAATAAAAAAATGTTGTATTCTTGTGAAATTTGTTAGTTAAAAATATTGATTGAATAACTTTTTTATTTTAATTTTCAAAAAGCATACCTATCGCGATTAAGTAATAAAATGTTCTCTACTCAAGTATGCTCTGTTAATAAATTAAAATTATTTTTAGTATATTTATAATTTTTTAAACTAATGATTTATACAGTAATAAATAAAATTTGGTGTATTTTTCAGGCATTCAATAATCCAAACTTCAGATATACTGCAGCCAGGTTATGTTCATTTATTGAACAAAAGTCTCCTAGATTTCGAGCAGAATTACATTTAATATGTATAAAGCTAATTGAAGGAATGTGTGATGCAAAAAATGTATTACCATTGATTGCTGAATTGTATACCCAAATTCCATACTTCAATATTTTTGGAAACTTGCTGATTTATGCCTTTAAGAAGATACTTGAATTCGAAGAAATTAATAATGTTAAATGCATTTGTCAAGTTCTTAAGGTATAATATTTTTTACTTTTTTACATTGTGTATTCTAAAAATTCTGTATTTATTCAAATTTAATAAACTAATTGCATTTGTAATTACGTATTTCTAAAACATTTCTTTAACAGTCGACAGGTTATTCCTTGGAACAAAGCAACAAAGTTGATTTAGACCAAATTTTCAATGAACTTGAATTTGTAAAAGGTAGTGTTGATGGAACGGCTGATGGTATTTTGTTGGAGTCCATTTTTCAACTAAGAGCGTCTAATTGGGACCACTCCACTAAAAAATCAGAGTAAGTTACCCTTTTTGTGACAAGATAATTTGTCAAATACCTAAAATTAAAATAATTATTTTTAAAATTATTTAGGCGTTATAAATGTAAATTAAAACTGTATTTTTATTTCATTAGTTCAGATCAGGATGACGCCGCATTTGATGGATTACAAAGTAAAAAATTTCACGAGGTTGATGGAGAAACTGCTGAAGAACGCGAAAAGATTCAAGAAGCTTCCAACGAGTTCGTTAAAATTCCACCAAAGAAGCCTACTTTACTGTACACATATTATTATACATGGGATATATATACTAATGAGTTACTTATTATACCTGCTCAAAGAAAGGTAGATTCTTTAAGGAATGACATTGAGTAAAAATCATTCTTGTCGTATAAATAACTCTTCAATTGCTTTAAAAAACTGTAAATAATGTCTCTGCAATACCTACTTATCCGTTAGGGATTATTTAGGTTTACAATCTAGAGTGCTAAGACTCTTGTATATAGACTATTTTATGTTTGATTTGTACCTATGTACATTACTTATGTTTTACATTTAAATATATTTGTATATAATTGAAATTTTTTACTGGACATAGATTAAAATAAATATTTATAAATACATTTTCTCTTTTATTTCTAAATACTAATGTGTATAAAAAATTGTATTGTGTTAAATAGCCAACAAAGCTCTTGACAAAGAAGAGAATAACTAAATAATATAAAAATGTTGGCCTTTTTTGGTTGGTATCCCACATTTTGCTTTTTTAAAGCGATGTGAGCTTAAAATATTGACTCAAATTCAAGTTTATTTTGACTTCAAGCACACTTTTTAACAAAGAATACTTAGGTAGGTACTCCATAAGGTATTTGGCAGAAACTTTTTTCGTAAATCTGCAAAATAAGCTTAAAACACCTCCCTTCGAGTCTATTTGTTTTTTTTTATGAAAATAGTCGCAAAAAGGGTAGACCTATCGTGTGATCCGCGGACGGACCGCACTGCGACTATTAGAAGGGGAAGGGATTATAGAAAGGAAATGATTGTGGACACGCTTTTTAAAAAGTTGCAGGTCATACTGATTCTGATTCAAACTGATTTTGGAAGCTTATTCCATTCAATAGCAGCTCTGTAAAAGAAGGATTATTGATGAAGATTGGTCCTTGTAGTGTCAAGCTTGGGAGTAAATGTGTGAGACTGATCAGCGTGCCGAGTTCTTCGACAGAATGTGGCCAATGGTGGTACAAGAGTTTTTATTTCTCTGGAGCATCTGCCATGGAAATATCTGTAGAGCAATGACTGATCTGCAACTTTTCTTCTATGTTCTAGAGGGTGAAGGGTATCTGTGAGAGTTGAGCTGTTTATCAAGCGAATGGCTCTTTTCTGAATGGAATCTAGAAGACGAAGAGAATGCCTTGGTGCTGAACCCCAAATATGCGAGTAATACTCCAGTAGAGGTCGGATTTGAGCCTTGTACGTCGTCAACAGTTGATCAGGAGTAAAAAACTTTCTGGCTTTTCACAGAAAACCTTTATTGCGGCACCAGCATTCAAAGTGTTTACAGTAGAAAAAATTGACCTTCACCCTGACGTCATACCTACAAACCTCGAGAAATGATTCAATGAGTCAAAAATAGCTACTGTTACTTTGTCGTGTGCCTAAATATTTCCGCTGTTTGTTTATCTTGTCAGTACTTTTTTGCGTTATAAATAACTAAATATTGCTGTTGGTTGAAGTCAATTTAAATTATTCCATATTACTGTTTTAAAATAATCGAAAATTTAGATAAGATTCCTATAATATTCACTAATAATTATTCTGCTACTGCTTACATACATAAAGTCACGCCTTTTTCCTTTAGGGATAGGCAGAGACCACTTCCTTCCACTTCCGCTACGGTTCTTACACACATCTTTTGCTTCCTCTACTTTCATCAGTGCTCTCATACATGCTCTTCGGTTGTTGGTACTCTTGACTTGGCCTTTCTTCAAAACAATGTTGATCTGATCGAGATATGTTCTCCGAGGTCGACCTCTACCGATTTGTCCATTCACACCACTCGCCTTATAAATTTGTTTCGTCAAACTTCCTTCATCCATCCTTTCTACGTGTCCAAACCATCTAGGCATTCCTTTATCTATCTTTGTAACCACATCTTCTTTTACACCACAGCGTTTTCTTATCTCACTATTCTTAACTTTATCCAACCGAGTCACTCCGGCTATACTTTTCAGACTACTCATCTCCGCAGCATTAATCCTATTTTCATGCTTCTTCTGCCAAACCCAACGTTTAATACCATACATAAGTGTAGGAACCAGCACACCTCTATGCACCGCCAGACGTGCCTTTCATGACACTTTCTGGCTATTCATAAAGCTATATAGTGCCCCATTCATTTGTTTTCCTGCCAACACCCTTCGCTCAATGTCACTGTCATACTTTCCATCTCTAGTAAATTTTGAACCCAAGTAAACAAATTCATTAACTTGTTCCACTCTTTCTCCCTCAATCGAAACTTCACAGTTTGTCATGCTTTCTTCTCTTTCAAAAACCATTACTTTCGTTTTGCTCACATTTATTTTCATCCCTTTGATTTTCAGGGAATCATGCATAACATTAACCATCGCCTGCAACTCCAACTTTTAATATGACTTGATCATCGGCGTAAAGAAAGCATTTGACGATCAAATACTAATACACAAAAAACTATTCTGCAACCATTAACGAAGGTAGAAATGTCTATGAATCGTTCATTTGAATAAATTTAAAACAGCACATAATTTAGGGCTTACAAAAACAATTGGCTAGCATAATAAAAAATTTCAAATAATTGGTAATGAAGTTATTTAATGTACACTATTCATACATTTATTATCATTTCGAAATTTACAATACAATATAGATTAAGTATTTTAGAAATCATCGTCAAACTCTAAAGAGTGTTTACATGCACGTATCTTCCTTAAGGCGAGTTTATGCAGCAAATTAAATAAAATAAGGAACAAAATAAAATAAATTAAGAAAGATAAACATGCCCAAAACTATGAAAGCGTTTATACAAGCAACAAGATAAATGTTCTAAATGTTCCGAATTTACAATCAACCTAACCTAACCTAATGATATAATTTGTGTAGGTATTTTTAATTTTCCTTCTATGGCCCGTAGATATATTTATTTTTTAAAAGCTTCCATCCGTGTTATGAAGCTTCAGCTACAGAAACAAGGGCGTACCCAGGATTTCATCTAGGAGGGGGCAGGGGGCTGCTTATACCTGTTTCGAAAAGATCGTCGGTCGGGTATATTGAAACAAAAAATCATGAAAATTGACTTTTATTCATTAATTTTGATGATGACACAAAACAAATATTATTCATAATTATACTATACATTATGTATAATATATAATATTATGTATGTATATATTAATTTAACAGTAATCATCTCGGATTTGCCGAAATTTTGTCTATGACAGTCTTTTCAATAAACTCACTGTTGTCTTTTAAATAATTGCGATGTACACTCATCAGACATAAACCCGTAAGCCTTTCTTCACCCATGGTGCTTCTAAGCCACGTTTTAACTCTTCGCAGCGTACTGAAGGACCGTTCTACGGTCGCCGTGGTGCATGGGATAGTGCTTAAAATAATTAATGCCTTTCTGACAGCAGGGTAAAAAATGTTGGCTTCGTTGAACAGATCAACTACTTCTATGTCTTTTAATTGATCATCTGATAAAGCCTTCGTCACCCATAAATTATGCCAAAGGTTCAGTTCTCCGGTGATATCCAGGTTATAAAATTCTTGGAATAATTCTGCGTTTTTGTGTAGGTCTGTAATGCTGGTTTTTGTCATATACAAGGGATGCAAACGCCGGAGTATTTTCTTGGGAGAATCGAATATTCAATGATGAAATGAGTGAATCAATGTATGGTATTATCAGGGAACGCCGCCAATATTCGTTATCATTGTCTGATGGCGGATTACTTCTATTTGTTTGCTTATGAGCAAGACGTGGAACCGAAATTTCTATGTTCAAATCCATTGCAACAGCTCGTGCTTTTTGAAGTATTTCATTACTTATTCTATCAGGAAACTCGCGGTCATTTCTGAGAATATCCTTGATATTTTTGATGTGTTTCCCTACCGAGATCATGTCGATCTATTTAGCTTGCAGTGCGTTAACTACTGGTTCTAAAACTGCTGATTATTTGGCTATTGTTTGTAGAGTAACAATAAACACTGGTTTTATAACGGCTGAATGCAACTGATATGCAGATTTTCTGGTGGCATAATTTTCCTCTACGGATAACGTTTCTAGAGATTTCACAAGCTCTGAAAAATGTTGAAAAAACTTTCTGATTGATTTATATTTTTCGGACCATCTCGTCTCACATAATCGTGATAGGTTTGGAGCGTAGTTTCGACGTGTAGTCGATTCCCTGAAAAACGTTATAACATCCTTTGCAGTGGCGACAGTATTTCTAATTTCTGGCACTGCGTTCGCATCATTCACAAGGTTGAGTTTGTGACTTGAGCAATGAAAATATAAAGCACGAGGATATTTTTTCTCAATATGGCTTGTACGCCACCCTCTTTCCCTGCCATTGTAAAACAGCCATCGAATCCAAACCCTCAATCTTCGGTTGAGAGGTTAGAACTAATTAAGAAATTGTCAATTGCTTCGGCAATTGCGGAAGCATTTTGTGCTTTTAGTTCAACGAACCCTACAAATTCTTCTCTGATTTTCCTTTTGCTTTCGTCGTAGAACCGCACGCCTATTGACAGCTGTTCTTTCCCAGATACGTCTGCTGTTTCATCAGCTAAGACTGCGTAAGCCATGGTCTTCTGAACCTCACTAATTATATTCTCCTTAATAACTTCGCCACATAAATTTATCAATAAAACACCCTCATCTGCTTGCTTGCCCCTAAGAGGCATATCATGTGTACCGCAAAATACAATACAAAAAATAATTGATGACAATATTTGTCTGTTTTCATCGATTGCTTTTTGGTGTCCACTTTGCAGTTGGATGTCTACAGGAACATTTTCAAGAAAATTTTTTGCAGCATTTGTCGCCGTTTGGTGAAGGTTGGTCGTTGCATGCTTTCGGCAGTCTTCATGCATATTTTTGAACTTTATATATGGCCTGACCATAAACGATCCCAAAATTTCTCTCACAGTGCTAATGGGCGGAAGGAACAAAACACAATGCTTACAAAGAGCACCTTTTAGTCGCTTGGAATATACTAGCCATGGTGAATATTGATCCAACCAAGCATGATTAAATTTTCCTTTTAAATGGCTTGCATCACTTTCAAAATCGTAATTTGTAAAAACTCCCTCTTCTTTTCCGTCGATAGCAGGGAAGCCAACCCAACAAAACGACCCAGATCATTTTCATGACAGCCATCGTCCACTATAATTTCAGGATCGACGTTGACGTCATAAGTTTGTTGGGATGTCGATGGAGGAGAATAGTCGGCAACAGATATATTAACAGGTTCTGCTGGAGAATTTGACGCTTGTCCAATGTTAGCATGCAATGATATTAGCATTACATGAGTGGTTTTATCATGGTTGTCATTTTAATCGCTTCCACTGCTACTTTTCCGACCTTTTTTTCTTTTTTCGCGTGTCCTCCCTAAAAAATGGATGCACAAAATTACTCTTACAGTGTTTAGGCGGGTTGCATAGGACGAAAATAAAGATCAAGTTTCACATTCTAATATATATGGTTTGAACGCCAAATAATCAAAACTAGGTAATTTGAAATAATACACTTGTTGTGACGTTAGAGAAAAGGGACTTTGTTGTCGGTATGGACTTATTAATAAATCCAAAATATTGCAAGAATCTTTCTTTTATGTTTTTTTTATCTTTTTAATCACAAAATATTCACAAATATTATTTTAGCTATTATAACAAAACCACGTCTTGTAATTAATAAATTTAAATATTGTAAGTAATGCTTAAGATATACACTTACAAGAGAGTCAAAGCCCCCCTTAAACAAATCAAATAATCATATTAGGTACCTACTTAAGTGTTTTGTTTTGACTCACCTCTTTCAAAGAATTTTCTGATATCCATTTGACGGAGTAATATTTCCAGTTGTTGCGCAGTAAACGTAAATCTCGTATCGCCGCAACGAAACTATAAGACACTATCTATGGCGTATGAAATATTCGCTCGTATTACACTCCGAACTGAATTGTATTCGAACTAAATTGACGTGCTCTGCCTCACGCTTTCACTTATATATTGAAATATTCTCGCTCCCGAAATATGTAGAAAATACTCGACTCTATTTCTATCCTTGTCTTATAATACTTGCTATCACTGTCTTTTCTTTCCGGAATAGTCCATGCTAGAACGTTCTTCGTGGTATTGCTATTCAATACAAGATGTCGCTATTGACCGTATAAATTGATCCTATTTCTTTTTACTGGAAAAAGTACTGCTACTGCCGTCCGAAACTAGATGGCGCTAGATGTTGTTTTCTCCCAACGACCCAACACGACCGACACGACTCACTATACAGACTCTATATCGAATGTTGTAGAATATTTAACTATAGAAAAAAACAAATCTGGCTGAAAAGATATTTTGTTTCCAACACTTCATTTTGCGCAGAGTAGGTAACACGTTTTTAATTTCTATATGCCAAAAAAATTTACATTTATTTAATCTTTTAGGGGGGGGCAGCTGCCCCCTCCCTGCCCCTACCTGGCTACGAGCTTACAGAAAAAATGATTTAAAAAACGTTAAACTCTATGATTTTTTTGGCACTTACTTGCTTTCTCCATTATGTTAGCAATTGTGAGCGAAGCATTTTCTTTAGTGGGCTGTTCTTGTATTTTCCATCAGTTTTTGCATAAAACTGAGAAAAGGTCGATACTTGCTCTATCTATATGTTATCATTCATTATAGTATTTTTTAAAAGGAAATGGATGGTAGATATATAGTTGGATAATTTTAGATAATGATAAAATTTAAAAAATCCGTATTTGAAAAAAAATAAATCAATTTGGAGATTATGTACCTACTGTTATGCACAAAACACAAAAGACATTGTCAAAAAAGCTGCGATATGTTATTTCTTATTTCATCTGTATAAACCAATGTTTTTTGCACTCATTCCTTATTTTATTTTATTTGCTGTATAAACTTGACTTCTTGGTTGTTAACGTAATTCTTACTTTAGTTGACTTTGTAAATTTACCATAAATAATGTTTCCGTTTAACGAAAGTTTAGCCACCGTCTAAGAAGTAAGGTTATGTTAAAAATATTTATTAAATGGAAAACAGGGAATTTTGTACTCACCGTAAAATCAAAAAAACAAATCAGAGTTTTTGAAAAAAACGGATTTTATAGAATCTATCTGAATGCAAATGATAAAACGCTTTGAACAAAACTCGATGTATCAAAATAATGACAGATGTCATAAGAGGTCACAATAAATTCTTATAAATACAACCGATTAATCGTTATTGGCGCTATCTCTTTTCAACATTTAGAGGTCATAATTAGAGATACAAAAGAACGTATGTCATTGCTTGAAAGACAAGTGTACATATTGTATGATGTGTTTCTATTGTCAGTAGAAAAGGATGAGGTATATAAAGTTTGTGTTTAGTAATGTTCATTGTTAGTGATAAACTTTTTTAGTACCTAAATCTGCAAAATGGGCTCCTTTGGATTCTATTGGTCCCTTAGTTGCAGCACCAGTATTCAAATGTTTATATTGTTTCTCATATAGTTGTTCAGATTTAGCGAGCAATAAGTTTAAATTTGCAGATTTTGCAGCCTCTAGGATGGAAAATGGTAGCTCCTCGCCAGAGGTGCTCATTTTAACAGCGTTTAAACATTTTTATGATTTGACGGAAAAAAAAGTTTCTGTGATTGTAGGTTGTTGTTGACAAAACGAAGTAAAGTCGACAGACAATATTATAATAATTTAGCATTAAACAATGTACTTAAAAAATATTAGTTTTAAGCTGAAATACGAATATTGGAATAACCATTTAAGAGTAAAACAGTTTCTCACACTGCATATAATAGTCTATAGCTACTAAACTAAATATAAAATTCTTTATCGACGTGATTTTTGAGCAATTTTAGTTTTCCGCACGGCGTGTGGAAAAATGTAGCTTTACGCACGCAAATGCGTGCGGTTGGGTGCAACTATACGCTAAGGACCCAAAGGGTCGAAGCGGTTATTTTTAAATAAAAAAAAAAGTTTCAGAGCCATTGGCATGCTAAAAAATAGCGCTGGATTAACAGATATAAAGCGATAATTTGGCATATATCAAAGCTGTTATTGTACAGGGTGATTCAAAACGCATTTTTAAAGATTTCTTTCAACCCTAAATGCAGTATGAATTTGGATAAAGATATATTTGTTCCGTTAGAAGATATCCATATTCCAAAAGAAACGGAGCCACAGCCCAGCTGTTTTAACATTACTGCACCAAGACATTGTTCTCCACATCCTGCACAGATATTTTCTCATGTGATCCAACCATTTTCTAAAGTAACTAAGCGACTGCACTAAATGTACGAAGGGATAGACAGCAAGCAAATTTACTAGCTGCAAAAAATAGATAACGAAAATAAAAACGTAAAATTCAAAGTAACTCTGAAAGAAAAAAATAAACGTAAAGGAAAACCTATTAAGACAAAGAAAACGAAAAAGAAAGAAGATAGTGATGATGAAGAACATTGTTTGGTGTACTTGGAACCGTATTTTTTAAGCAAAGAAGACTGGATTCAATGTTTAACGTGCAAATATTGGGCACATGAAAGCTGTGCTTGAAACAAAGGTTTGAATTATATTTGTGTTAATTGTGTTAGTGATAGGGACTAAGATTATAGAAATTTTAAAATGTAGGCGACATTGGACCAAAGTTAAACTGGTAACAATTATTATGCTTCATTTAGTTTCTACAATTTGATTATTTTTTTGTTTTGAAAAATATCTGAATTCATTTACATTTTAACATGTTTTATACCTTTATTTGACTCTTCCGTCAATTATTATAATGTAACTACCACAGTGTTACAAATGACACCAATACCGCTACATTTGACACCACTAAGGTTGCAGTTGTACCATTTTCATTCAAATCCTTTCTAAATTAATATTTTCAAAAACATAACTACAATCATCTTGTTTTAATATGTACATGATCCTAGAGTAAATTTATTCATCTGATGTAATATTTTTTGTATTTAGAATGAAATTTACATTTTTTTTTCGAAGAAATTTCAAAATTTTTACTTGTGACATAAAATTAATAATAAATATATCTTAATAATTCAATTTATTTTTAAGTCATGCAAACACTAGGTACCGACTGATAGTAACAAATGGCCACAAGACTCCTTTATTTCTAAGTAGGCAATAACGCTGATTATTCTTCTACAATTTTCACTTTTCTTCACAAGTTTATTTTTTTTCGCTAAATTCATTAATTTTTTATTCTTTTAGTGTGTTGTTTTTTTTATAATAAAAAGTTGTAACATAAATATATCTTTATACCTACTTTGAAACTTTTCATTTTATTTAGGTAGATATTTGGTGATGTATTAAAACAAGTACATACATACATAAAGTAACACCTTTTTCCCATAGGGGTAGGCAGAGACCACTTCCTTTCACTTCCGCTATGGTTCTTACACAGATCTTTTACTTCCTCTACATTCATCAGTGCTCTCATACATGCTCGTCGGTTTTTGGTACTCTTGACCTGGCCTGTCTTCAAAGCAATGTTGATCTGATCGAGGTATGTTCTCCGGGGTCGACCTCTACCGACTTGTCCATTAACACTCGTCTTATTAATTTGTTTTGTCAATCTTCCTTTATCCATCCATTCTACGTGTCCAAAACATCTAAGCATTCCTTTATCTATCTTTGTAACCACATCTTCTTTTACACCAGAGCGTTTCCTTATCTCACTATTCTTAACTTTATCCAACCGAGTCACTCCGGCTATACTTCTCAGACTACTCATCTCCTCAGCATTAATCCTATTTTTATGCTTCTTCTGCCAAAACCCAACATTCACTACCATACGTAAGTGTAGGAACCAACACACCTCTATGCACCGCCAGAGGTGCCTTTTTTTACACTTTCTGGATATTCATAAAGCTATACAGTGCCCCATTCATTTGTTTTCCTGCCAACACCCTTCGCTCAATGTCACTGTCACACCTTCCATCTCTAGTAAACTTTGAACCCAAGTACACAAATTCACTCTTTCTCCCTTTATCGAAACTTCACAGATTGTCATGCTTTCTTCTCTTTCAAAAACCATTACTTTCGTTTTGCTCACATTTATTTTCATCCCTTTGATTTTTAGGGCATCATGTATAAAACAAGTAAATTCCTTAAAATCGTTAAACTGTTCTAACGTATCGTATTAAAATAAGTTTTTTTATTATATTTTTAGCTGATAATTAATAAGTATCGCAACTATCATTTTTATTCTGAACTACCAAAAACGACAACGTGCCTACCGTTACTGTTATTATAAAGAATAACAAGATTATAAAGAATAACAAGATTTTATCGTACATTTTTTAAAAAAAGGCAAAGGGGTTTGTTTTTTGCCTTTTTCTTTAAAATAGTTATAGTTATTACATCAATTGCGACTTGACTTTATCATTAAAATTGCATATTATGACAGACAAGACATTCCATACTTTAAGGTGTTTTGTGACGTAAAACGTTAGATTATTTTATATTTATGCACATCAGTATTTAGAAATAAAAGAAAAAATGCATCTATAAATATTTATTTTAATCTATGTAAAAATATAAAATTTTAATTACATATATACAAATTTATTTAAATCTAAAACATAAGTACCTAATGTATATATATAAAGCGAAACATAAAGATAGTTTATATACAACAGGTCACACAAGTGTTGCCAAAACATTATTTACAGTTTTGTAAATCTCCAGGATAAATATCTCCTATATAAAAATATGTGTCAAGTAATCATCGCCCCCTTGGTGGAAGTTTAAAGAAATTTCTAAAAGATGCTTGGATCTCTGCTTCCATTTCGAGTTCAGAATCGCATAACTCACCAGGCTCAAAATCCTCTCTATAAACATTTGAATTAGTTATTTAGTTTAATAAATCGATGCTCATTCAATTAAAAACTATAACTGTTTTGAAAACATAGGTTCGATTATTTAGAGTACTTACATGTCAAATTCATCATCTGAGTTCATATGTGTAGCAATAAATTCGCGTTCTTCAGCTGTCAAAATTTCTCCATCTACCTCGTAAAATATTTCACTTTGTAAACTATCAAATACGGCGTCATCCTGATATGAGCTAATAAAATAAAAATACAATTTTAAATTACATTCACAATAAATAGTTAATATTAAAAATAAACTTAAGTTTCTCAATTTTATATACCTATTTGACACATCTTTAGGAGATTATCTTTTCATGAAAGGGGTAACTTACATTCAATTAAAAACTATAACTGTTTTAAAAACATAGGTTCGATTATTTAGAGTACTTACATGTCAAATTCATCATCTGAGTTCATATGTGCTGCAATAAATTCGCATTCTTCAGCTGTCAAAATTTCTCCATCTACCTCGTAAAATATTTCACTTTGTAAACTATCAAATACGGCGTCATCCTGATATGAGCTAATAAAATAAAAATACAATTTTAAATTACAGTCATAATAAATAGGTTATATTAAAAATAAACATAAGTTTCTCAATTTCATATATCTATTTGATTAGTACATTTGATTTAGTACATTATCTTTTCATAAAAGGGGTAACTTACTTTGATTCTTCAGTGGAGTGGCCCCAATTAGACGCTCTTAGTTGAAAAATGGACTCCAACAAAAAACCAGCCGTTCCATCTACTCTACCTTTTACAAATCCAAGTTCATTGAAAATTTGGTCTAAATCATCTTTGTCGCTTTGTTCCAAGGCATAACCTGTCAACTGTTAAAGAAATGTTTTAGAAATACATAACAACAAATGCAATTAGTTTATTAAATTTGAATAGGTAAATACAGAATTTTGAAAATACATTATGTAAAAAATTAAAAAATATACCTTTAAAGCTTGACAAATGCATTTAACATTTTCATTCCCCCCAAGTTCAAGTGTCTTCTTAAAGGCATAAATCAGCAAAGTTTCGTAAACATTGGGATCAGAAAGTTGAGTATACAATTCAGCAATGAATAGCAATACATTTTTTGCATCACAATTTCCTTCAATTTGCTTTTTGCATCTTGAATGTAATTCTGCTCGAAAACTAGGAGAGTCTGGTTCCACATATGAACATAACCTTGCTGCAGTATATCTAAAGTTAGGATTATTTAGTGCCTGAAAAATAAACCAAGTTATAATTATAATATTAGTTTTTTATATATTAAAAATTATTAATATACTATTACTTAATAACGTTGATTTATTCACAGAGCAGACTTGACTGGGAAACATTTTATGACGATTTACTTTTTTAAAATTAAAATAAATTTTTTTTTTAAGCTATTCAATCAATATTTTAAATTAACAAATTTTACAAAGTTACAACTTTCCTTTATTAGGTTAATACGACTAGAACAATATTGAATTTTTTTACGTGTACACAAAAATCATGAAAATCAACAAAAATTAAAAAGAAATGACTTACATGTTCAACAATTATTTCTGCCACTATAGATGGTGCCATTACATCTCGTATATACGGTTCTAAAGTTTCCAAAAATATTTCTAAAAATGTATGAAACTGTCCTGGATCTTTAGTCAAAGTATTAATTATATTCTTAATTCGATTTATATCTGGTGAGTATTCACCATTAACTCGCTCATCACTAACATTTTCTTCAGAATTAGTTGGATTTACTTCATAAGGTTCTAAACAATCTTGACTGTTACTTTTGAAAACTGGATTTCGTGGACACACAATACGATTTTTAGGATTCCATTCATCTGCATTTACATTTAATGATGATTTTTCGAAGATGTTTACAACACTTTTTGTGGGATACCATTCATCTGCATTGATATTCAGTGATGATTTTTCTAGGATGTTTACAACACTTTTTGTGGGATACCATTCATCTGCATTAATATTTAACGATGATTCTTCTAGGATGGTTGCAAAACTGTTTGTGGGATACCATTCATCTGCATTGATATTCAACGATGATTCTTTTAGGATGGTTGCAAAACTGTTTGTGGGATACCATTCATCTGCATTGATATTCAACGATGATTCTTCTAGGATGGTTGCAAAACTGTTTGTGGGATACCATTCATCTGCATTGATATTCAATGATGATTTTTCGAGGTTATTTACAACACTTTTTGTGGGATACCATTCATCTGCATTGATATTCAGCGATGATTCTTCTAGGATGGTTGCAAAACTGTTTGTGGGATACCATTCATCTGCATTGATATTCAATGATGATTTTTCGAGGTTGTTTACAACACTTTTTGCGGGATACCATTCATCTGCATTGATATTCAGTGATGATTTTTCTAGGATGTTTACAACATTTTTTGTGGGATACCATTCATCTGCATTGATATTCAACGATGATTCTTCTAGGATCGTTGCAAAACTGTTTGTGGGATACCATTCATCTGCATTGATATTCAATGATGATTTTTCGAGGTTGTTTACAACACTTTTTGTGGGATACCATTCATCTGCATTGATATTCAATGATGATTTTTCAAGGATATTTACAACACTTTTTGTGGGATACCATTCATCTATATTAATGTTCAATGATGATTTTTCGAGGATGTTTACAACACCATTTGTGGGACACCATTCATCTGCATTGATATTCAATGTTGATTTTTCGACGATGGTTTTTAAGTCTAATTTGCCATTATGACTTAATAGTTCCCGAACTTTGTCTGATTCTTTATTCCACAAAAAAGTCGTTGAATTCATGATTGAATATATCAAAATTTTTTTTTCCTTTAAATTTTCGTATGTAAGTCTAAAAAGCAACTAAGTATTATTAAATTTATTAAAAAAAATAGAAATATACAAAATACTTAAACTTTTAATATTCAAAGATTTTAACAACTATAACCAAAATAAGAAACAAATATACTTACATTTTTAAAATCGAAGAATTAGGTACAACTCACAACTAACTAGTAGTACTACTCAATGCGTTTGTCTCACTGTAGCAAAGCTAATGATTTATAAATCCCCGGTTGCAGGTATTATGTATCAGTTTCCTCCCCACTACTCGATTGAAAATTTGGACCTTAGGCTCTAACAAAGAATGCCACACCCACAATTTTGGGTAGGGTATTTTTTGGCCCTAAGTTAATGGAACAGCGTTGCCAATTTTTCAACAATAAAATTTGTGGCTTAATATTCTAAAAACATAAAGGATTGGCAAATTGTTTTATACAGAAATGTCGGTATCAAAGAGCATAGCATACATTTTAAAATAGTCATAAATTAATGGGTTTTGCATATAAAGAAAAAAAAATTTCAAAAATTTGAAGTTCAACATTATACTTATCTAATGTACAGGGTGAGCGAAACTAGATATCTCAGCTCTATGATAAGAAAGGGAAAGACGAAAGAAAAAATCTGAAAAAATGTTCTTAAACGCGATGGAGTAAGATCCTTTTTACGCCCAATTTGCATATTTTTCCATATTTGCAAACTAAAGTAATTACGTCATCAATTTGTTTTTATTAAAATACCTATATTTTGGTATATTTATATTTTGGCATTTTTTATGAACAGATCTTGTACAGAAAAGCATTTGCTATTTTTTGCTAACATAACTCGTGCTACGCATTCGTTTATAACTTCCACACTTATATATTAATAATATTGATTTCTTTATCCCATTTTTATACCTAGTAAATATGTCTTTTTTTCAAAATAACATACTTAATACACACTTGACACTGACAAAGAAACTTAAAACTGATAGGTGTCAATGTAGGTAGTTTATTGCCAATTTGAAATTGACTTATGCCAGTTAGAAATTTATGTAGCTTATTTTATTTTAACTAATGTCATTTTGATTCTGATTGCTGCCAACATACATACTCACAAACTTTCGCGTTTATAATAGTAGTAGGTTTACACAATATCTTTATAAATTATTACCTATGTGTTATTCTGATGTAGGTATAAGCTACATTATTGTAAAGTTTTATTAAAATCCATTCAGGGATTTTTGAATGAAAGGATAACAAACATCCATACATACATACAAACTAACAAACTTTCGCATCTATAATAGAAGTAGATTTACAAAATATTTTTATAAATTATAGCCTTTGTGTTATTTTAATGTATAAGCTTAATTATTGTAAAGATTTATTAAAATCCATTAATAGCAATAAAACTTTAATACTCATAAAAATACGGTGAACTTACATAACATAATAATAATGACAAGTACTTCAAATAAACATCACCATAGGTATAAAACATAACATCTTCATAGATATTTCCTACAATTCGGCCATCCTGCTATCATCTGTCCCGGATGATTCGTCGTCTTCTCCCAACCAAGGCTTCATATTCTGCACAAGTCGACGTATGAATGGGTCCTTCATGAGATCCAAGTTTTTCTACGTCGTAGGTATCATTACTTTTAATGTTTATTACTCTGTAAGGACCTAAAAACTTTTTCTTCATTTTAGAGCCTGGTCCATATTGTGTTCTTTTTATTGCCACTAGATCATCTTTATTATAATTTTTAGCATATTTTCTTCTTAAATTATAAGACTTCTTATTTTCTTCTTGTATCTGCAACAATTGATTCTTAGCTTTTTCTCTCAATAAAGTTCTAGTTTCTTTGAATTATTCTCGAATCTCTTCTTCTAATATTTCTCTTACTTTTAACTCAGTTTTATCTCTCATTTTTACTCCAGTTAATAATTCAAATGGCGTAGTATCGATGCTCCTTTGGTAAGTTGAATTTATAACTCTTTGAACTAAGTCTACATGTTTGTACCATTTTGAAGAATCGTCTATGCTAAGTTTGGTCAGTACAGATAGGATTATAGAATTATTTCTTTCAATTTGCAGAACCTCTGTCAGTTATGATAAAAGCGGGATTTCCAAAGTTTTTCTTTTGAACAACTAATTTGCTGATAACTTCTTTTGGTGTTGTCGACTTAGTTAGGTATATCCACACAAATTTTGTAAATTAATCAACTATAGTAAGGATGTGTTTATAGTTTTTGTTCGTTGATTCTAAAGGTCCTAGATGGTCCATATGGTAAGTGTGTAAAGGTGAATCATTCTTATGCAATGGATGAAGGTAACCTTCTTGTTTTCCTCTTTTTCTATTAGATAAAATGCATGGTATACAACTACTTATATATTTCTTGATTCTTTCAGTCAAATTAGGTGTCTTTCGTGTCTAATGAGTTCTTCGGTTTTCTTTGTCGCAAAATGTCCTCTTTCATGTGCGTTTTTAATGATCTCGGTTTGCATCGACTTGGGAATGACTAAAAGTTCCAATCCATCTTTATCCTTATATAACGTATCATTTTTTAAAATAAAATCATCGTACGGTTTATGCTTTAATACTTCTTTAATAACTTTCATTTCTCTATCTTCATCTTGTGCTTTTTGTATTCTGTATATCATTCCATCTGCAGTCGTAATAGTCATGATAGGGTATCTACTCAAAGCATCTACGTGGCGCATTTTATCTCCTGGTCTATGTTCGATTACCTAATCATATTCTTCCAGCAACAAAGCCCATCTTGCAATTATTGTTGTGAAATCTTTCTTTTCCATTGTTTTCTGGAATGCTGAACAGTCGGTGATAATTTTGAATTTCGTGCCTAACAAATAAACTCTGAACTTTGTCAAGACTTCAATTATGGCTAAAACTTCCAGTTCATAGCTGCAGTATTTCTTTTCAGCGCAGATGTTTTTCTACTCATGAAATAAATTGGATGAAAATTATTATCCTCGTGGGACCGCTGTAATAGAATTGCTCCGTATCCTTCTTTAGATGCGTCAGTATGTAATTCAAGCTCTTTGTTTCTGTAATAAATACCCAATACAGGTTTTTGTGATAATATTTCTTTCAACTTATTTAATGCATATCTCTCCATTTCTTCAAATTTAAATGTTCTATCCTTTTTTAGTACATCACTTAATGGCTTGGCAATGATTGAATAGTGTGGAATAAATTTTCGAAAATATCCTGTTAATCCAAGAAAACTATGTATTTGATTTATTGTTGTAGGCTCTGGAAATTTCATAACTGCTTCAGTTTTAAGCTTAGATGGAAACAGTTTTCCACCTTCTATTTCTTGTCCTAAAAATTCTATGTTTTTTTTTTAAAAATGGCATTTTTTCTTATTTATCTCCAATCCATAATCTTTGGCAGTTTCTAGTACAATCTTTAATTTTTCTAAGGCTTGCATTTCATTTAAGGCAGGTATAATCAGGTCATCCATTTAAGGCAGAACTGTAACTTTATTCGTCAAATCTTTAAAAATATAATTAATAAATCTCATAAACACAGCAGGGGAGTTGCAAAGACCAAATGGTACCCTAAGAAATTGAAATTGGCCATTATGCGTAACAAAAGAAGTATACTTCCTACTGTCCTCTGCAACTTTGACATGAAAGAAACCATTCTTTAAATCTAAATTACTGAAAATACAAGCATCCCGAAGATTATCTAGCTGATCTTCAATTAATGGAAGGGGATATCTATCTTTAACTATGATTCTATTCAATCTACGATAATCTATACATATCCTATGAGATCCACATTTTTTCCTTGTGACTACTACTTGGCTTGAATATTCTGAACTGCAAGGCTCTACTATCCCATCTGTGATCCAGTCCTCTATCTGTTTATCAACTATATCTCTTTCACTAAAGGGTAAACGTCTGGGATTGTGATAAATTATTTTTTCATCCTTAACGACAATATTCATTTCAATATCGGTACTCTTCGTTTTTATAGGTTCATAATTTATGATCATTTTTCGAACTTCATCTTTAATTTCTGTCGTTACATCTGGTCCAATATCTATGTCTTCTGTTTCTGTTATATTTATGTTAAAAAGTTTAATTTCTTCATCAATTCGTTTAATGCTTAACCCGTCTTGATTAATTAATTATAAGTTCTGTTTGATTCAATAGGTCATTACCTAAAATAGCTTTAACTGATATCACTTCATCGGGAACAACGTACACAGTAGATTTATATTCTTCATTATCTACAAAAAAATTTTACATTCAAAACAGCCTAAAGGTTGAATAGTTGTTTTTCCTAAACCGATAAGACTTCAGTTGTTTCTTGTAAAGCAGAATTTATCATTGTTTTATGAATACTAGAAGTTAAAAGATTTACCTGACTTCCTGTATCAATGAGAGTATTAACAGCAGTTTCATTAAAATAAACAATTTTATGCATCTCACTAAGACTATGCGAAATAATATTTTGTACTGGGGCATTATTATTAGAGGTTGATGGAGTCGACTGATTCTTTAATGCTCGTCTTTCGGAACAATTTTGACTATTTCTATCATTCCTGCACTCAAAACTCTTATGACCAAATTGATTACACTTAAAACATTTCGATCCCGAACTTTTCTTTCTGCAAGCCTCCGATTTATGTCCAAGAGAACCGCAATTGAAACATCTAATCACAGGTCTTATGGTTGTTTCGGTTCTTAAAAAATTGTCTCTATTACCTGAATATTGTTGAGAATTCGGTCTTGAATGAAATCCCATCTTTTGTTTCATCTCACTATATACTTTTAGCTTATTCTTGAAATCATTTATATTTGTTGCTCCGTAAAGAATAATTTTATGACTATAATCATCCTGTATACCACGAATAACGTATTGGATAAGAGCGTCTACTTCAATAATACCACGATTAGCAATTTCCTTCATAATCAAAAAATATTCTTGGATATTCTCAGTTTTCTTCATCTTTCTTTCCGTTAATAGTTTATGCAGCTGAGCACTATTCAATTTGGATGAAAATTCATTCAGTAGTGTTCTCTTCAAAGTAATCCATGAATTAATACCTCGTTCACCCTGTATAAATAATTTGGCTAAACCCGTTAATGATTTCTTTGCAAATATAAATGTATGTAAATCAACCCATCCAAAAAGAAGTGACATGTCTTCGATGTCTTTTATCCACTTTTCAATCGGATATACACTAGTAACATCAAATTGTCGAATTGAATCTTCTATATATCGGAAGTTCATTGAAAACCTTAAACGGACCTTAAACAAGATTGAGATTCTTGTTCTGTTCCGTATCTTCGTTCTTCTGTTTTTCTACCTTCATAACTCATTTCTTTATTGTTTCCATCTTCATATCGTCTTTCATCGTTTCTACTTCTCTCAATTATTCTTTCTTTGGTCTTTCTTTCTTCATTCTGTATCGCTTGAATTCTTTCCATATGTATCTGATATTCATCTTGTATGTCAAAATTTTGGTTTTCCTCTTCATTTAAACATTCATCTTTATTTTTATCTTTGAAAAAACTTATATCTACTAAACTGCAACAGATATTATTGATTAAATCTTCTTTTGTAACATTATAATCTATGCTCAAGATGTTTGCTACTGAAGTCAGATCACTTATTGTAAATGAACTGTATATAAATTGAATTTTTACTTTATATGCATCTGAATCTATTGGAAAATCGAAACCCTGAAATTCACGTAAGCGTTTTCTATTATTTCGATCACCTTCGTATTCAAAAATAAGAGAATGAAATATTTTAATTACATTCACTGGGGCAACTTTAATATTATCAAAAACACTGGGTATCTGTCCAAGAGTTGTCATTTTGACTTAATTAGTTGCCTAAAAATATTCTTTTTTACTTTCGCAAAATACAGTTTTTTTAGTATCAAAGCAATATCTTAAAACAGCGACAGGAAAGTTTAGAGTTTTGGTTCTCAACAATTTCTTTTCTTGTTTAGGATATATTTTCTCTGTAATGTATATTACCGTCTTTTCTAAATATTTATAATCTTTGCTATTCTTATATTTCTTGCCTCGTACCTTGTCGTCTTTTTCGTCCTTATGCTTCTTAGCTTAACTCGTTTAAATCATTAACTTCCTATTCGTCTTGATAGTTTCAATCTTTTTGAAAATAAATTTTACTTCTTATTATTTTTTCGTCGTCTTTCTTATTGATTCGTCTTACTTCTTACAACTCCGTCTTAATTATTTGCAATCGTCTTAAAATTCATCCGCAAGTTCAGTCTTTGTATTACGATAATCAACTTTATCTTACTTAGCACCACCTCTCGAATGTTTATGTTTTTTAGCAGTATCCCGGTTGAGCCCCCAAATTTATAGGATAATATAGCTAAAAACAATTACTGAGAGCCAGTGATGAGCAATAAAACTTTAATACTCATAAAAATACGGTGAAGTTACATAACATAATAATAATGACAAATATAATGAAAAGTACTTCAAATAAACATCACCATAGATATAAAACATAACATCTTCATAGATATTTCCTACAATACTTACATACAAACTCACAAACTTTCTCATCTATAATAGTAGTAGGTTCACAAAATATCTTAATAAATTATAGCCTACGTGTTACTCCGATGTATAAGCTACATTTCTGTAGTTTCATTAAAATCCATCCAGTGGTTAATGATTGAAAGAGTAACAAACATCCATACATACATACAAACTCACAAACATTCTCATCTATAATAGTAGTAGGTTCACACAATATCTTTATAAATTATAGTCTATGTGTTACTCCGATGTATAAGCTACATTTCTGTAGTTTTATTAAAATCCATTTGGTGGTTTTTGCGTGAAAGAGTAACAAACATCCATACTTACATACATACTCCCATACTTTTGCATCTATAATAGTAGTGGATTTACACATCTTAATAAATTATAGCCTATGTGTTATTCTGATGTATAATCTACATTTCTGTGAAGTTTCATTAAAATCCATTCAGTGGTTTTTGCGTGAAAGTTTAAAAAACATACATACATACACCCAAATTTTTGCATCTATAATAGTAGTAGGTTTTAACAATATCTTTATAAATTATAGTCTATTTGTTATTTTAATGTATAAGCTTCATTATTGTAAAGATTCATTAAAATCCATTTAGTTGGTTTTGCGTGAAAGAGTAACAAACAGTCATACTTACATATATATATACTCTCAAACTTTCGCATTTATAATAGTAGTAGGTTTATTAAAATCCATTCAGTGGTTTTTGCGTGAAAAAATAACAAATATCCATACATACAGGCATACATACTCACAAGCTTTTGCATCTATAATAGTAGTAGGTTCACAAAATTTATTTATAAATTATAGCCTATGTATTATTGTAAAGTTTTATTAGAATCCATGCAGTAGTTTTTGCGTGAAAAATTAACAAACATCCATACATACACACATACTCACAAACTTTCGCGTTTATAATAGTAGTAGGTTTATTTATCCATTTCAAGTTATTTTGTATCTATGTAATAAACTCATGTCCAATTCAATTAATTGAATCGTGTCCAAAAAACTAATAGGTAATTTTTAAAAATGTATACTTTTACATTATTATTTACGGATATTTCTTATAGACAACGCAGGTGCCGCAGGGCCCCAATTTTATATCCCATGGAAAAAGTTCGTCAAATGTGTTCCACAAATTGGTGAAAAATTTTGATGTAGTAGCTCAATTATAGTATTTAAAAACTTATTATTCAAGTGAAAAATAAAAAAGCACTTTGACTAGAATGTGAATTTTTTTTAAGTAAAATTTTAATATTTACAGCTGTACCTACCCAGATTAAAGTATTCGTTTGTTAAAAGGTTAAGATCGGACAAAAGTTAAGCCCTATTCTTAAGAAAACCATATCCTAAATATTTAAAAATTATCGTTGCAGGTACTTTCTCTAATAAAATAACAGTTAAATCTCTATTTGTATTATTTTTCGGTTTTATGACACCAGATTAAGAATTCCGTTGGATTAGGTAGGTTGTTGTTAAAAGGTCATAATTTAAAAATGTCATTCAAAAAACCGAATAACATTTTCTTTGAAATCGCTTTCTAACTTTTAGAATAACTATAATAGGAGAATAAAAAAACCATTATGACTAATGAAATTTAAGCAAATATTATTAGAGTTTAATTGCATTGAAATTATTTACTTCTAGTTACACTGGTATAATAATCTAAGGATAACAATTAATATTTAAATATTTTTAAGTTGGTTCATTAGAGGTAATTAATGTATTGAATTTTTAACCCGCACCTTGTTGTATGTCACTGTATTTTCTAATATTTTACCTTTTGCACAAAAAGCTTGACAAAAACATTTAAAAACCAACATTTTATTGCACTATTAATTATCGGTTTCAAACAATGAAAAAATGTGTTAGTAGATATCGATTTGAATTCAAAGAAAATAATTTTTAAATTCAAAATGAAAAGACATGATTTTAACCGCGAACAAAGTTTGAGAGCCTTTGGCATGCTAGAAAATAGAGCTATAACAGCTATAAAGTGATCATTTGGCATATTTCAAAGCCGTTGTGAATAATTGAAAGACACATTTATTAAAACATTTTATTTTGGAATTAAATTACCTAAATTAAAATTTGAGTTTAATATTTGGCTATATTTTTGTTATTTTTAAGTTTTTTCAAATTTTTGTCAAAATAACTTTTTGTGTAAAATAAATAGGTTATGATTTAAATTAACTTTAATTTGTTGACTACCAAACCTCAATTTAGTTAAAAAAATCTAACTCAAAATAGAATATCATTAGATTATTTTGCTGTGTAATTAGAAAACTAGGTACCTAAACCTCACAACTATGAGGCGCATGTAAAAACATATATACGTATAGTTACTCCTTTTTCCCGTAGTGGTAGACAGAGACCACTTCCTACGGTTTTTACACACATCTTTTGCTCCCTCTACTTCCATCAATGCTCTCATGCATGCTCGTCGCTTGTTGATACTCTTGACCTGGCCTTTCCTCAAAACAATGTTGATCTGATCAAGGTCGACGTCGACCTCTACCGACTTGTCCATTCACACTCGCCTTATAAATTTGTTTCGTCAATCTACCTTAATCCATCTTTTCTACGAATCCAAATCATCTAAGCATTCCTTTATCTATCTTTGTAACCACATCTTATTTTACACCACAGTGTTCTCTTATCTCACAATTTTTTACTTTATTCAACCGAGTCACTCCGGCTATACTTCTTAAACTACTCATCTCCACAGCATTAATCCTATTTTCATGCTTCTTCTGCTAAACCCAACATTTACTACCATACATAAGTGTAGGAACCATCACACATCTATGCACAGCCAGACGTGCCTTTTTTGACACTTTCTGGCTGTTCATAAAGCTATGCAGTGCCCTATTTATTTGTTTTCCTGCCGAAACCCTTCGCTCAATGTCACTGTCATACTTTCCATCTCTCGTAAACTTTCAACCCAAGTACACAAATTCATTTACTTGTTTCACTCTTTCTCCCTCAATCGAAACTTTACAGTTTGTCTTGCTTTTTTTTCAAAACCTTTACTTTCGTTTTGCTTATATTTATTTTTATTCCTTAAATTTTTAGGGCATCATGCATAACATTAACGATCGCCTGCAACTCCTCTTTATATGCCGCTAATATGACTTGATCATCGGCGACGATCAAATTATTCATTTTCAATCCATACGCACTCTCTTTCAAATATTTTAAACAATCGTCTATGTATAAGTTAAACAGCCATGGCGAAGCCACACATCCCTGTCTCACACCTTTTTGGATGTGAAACCAGTCTGTACAAGCTCCGTTTATCCTGACACGAGCAGTGGAATCCTCGTAAAGTAATTACACATTATTTTCATTGCAGTTCACGTGAATTAAACCTCGTTTTTAATACTTTAAGCGCTGTTACAGAAATCCAGAAATGCATATGTCGATCAAAGAAGTTTTTAAGTTTTTTGAGATAATCCTAAAAAACGAAAATTTGTATCAAATGCCTGAAAAAAAACTGTGTAAACCTTTAAACATCATGTTTCAGGGAAATCATCTTCAAAGTGGAAAATTATATTTATGCAAAAGCTTATACATTTTGACCGTGACTACTATTAGCAATAATATAATTTATATAAAAAATATTTCCTTTATTAATTAAAAAAAAATTATAGGTACAGTAACAAAATAAAGATTAATGGGAAATAGAAAGTACACTCTCTTCCCTCACATCAGGGAGGAAATTAATACTTTTCCTCCCTAGGGGAGAAAGTACTTTTCATTCCCCCATTTTAAGTGTTGCACGTAAATGATGAAACTGGTGAATCTATTATTCACCCTGTCCGGAAAATACGTGGACAACAGGTAGTGGCAGACACCTGGGCGAAAAATAGAGAGTGATTGACGAAAATTATTTTTTTTTATTACTCGAAAACGTGCTGATAGATAGCCACCATTTTTTGTTTGCGGTTTTCTTCTTCTTCTTCTTCCTTCTTTAATCTAGGCGGATCGCCGGTTTCTTCTCATCGTTTCTCTGCCTATTGCACTGCTAAGTTGTCGCTTCATCGTTTTCGGGGGCGTTCTAAACTCCTGCGACTCATTGGTGATTTGTCGCGTTCTGTTCTAACTATTCTTTCGTTGTCCATTCTACTGATGTGCTCATTCCTTTTTCTGCCGAGAACCCACTCATTGATGTTTTCTACCTTGCATGTCCTACTTATATTCTCGCTTCTTTCTTTGTCCAAGATCGTCTTTCCAGTTATTCTACGAAGTACTCTTATTTCGGTTGTCTCTAGAAGTTTAGTTCTCGCTGTGTCTGGTCGAGTTTCTGCCGTGTATGTCATAGTTGGTCTTACTATTGTAAATTCTTGATTTGGTTTCTATTTTAATGATTTTATTTCGCCATATTGTGTCATTCAGGCATCCTGCTATTCTTGTTGCCTTCGTTGTCTGTTCTCTCACCTCCGTCTCAACATCACCATAGCCTGAGATTTCCATGCCCAGATACTTATATTTCATTTTCTGTTGGATAACTTTGCCTTCAACTTCCAGTTTGCACCTTAATGGCGTTTTTGATGTCGTCATGCATTTAGTTTTCTGGGTCGATATTACCATACTAAGTGATTTGGCAGTTCAGTTAAATCGATGTACTTAATAGTCGCTGCAGATCGTCTTTATTTTCAGCAACTAGTACTGCGTCATCGGCATAACATATAACAACAATTTCACGGTCATCGATTCTGTATCCTTTCAGTAAACGTACTTTGCTTATTACTTCGTCCATAATGATGTTAAAGAGCATAGGTCTCAGGGAATCCTCTTGTCGAATACCTTGGCTCACAGCTATTAGTTCGATCGTGGTACCATTTATTTTTGCTTGAAGCTGATTTGCTTTGTATATATTTTCTATGGTTTTGATGAGATTATGTGGGATTTTCCCGTTGTAAAGATGGTGTATAATGTCTCTTAACCGCACACGATCAAACGCTTTTTCCAAATCAATAAAGCACATTTATGCTGCTCTGTTGTATTCAATTGACTTTTCCGTTATTTGTCTTATGACAAAAACCGCATCTGTGCATGATCTGCCCGATCTGAATCCTTGCTGTTCATCTGCTAAAAGTGTTAGGTTATTAATTTTGTTTGCTATATCTTTTGTTGTTAGTTTCAGAGCAGTGCTTAAGAGATTTATGCCTCGGTAGTTTGAAGGCAATTTCTTATCCTTTTTTTTAAACATTCGTCATTCGTCGGGTATCCTATATTGGTAGAGAATTTTTCGAATAAGAAACGTTAGCTGCTGTATGAAACTTTGACGACCATATTTAAGTAATTCGTTTGGGATACCTACCATCTTGCCCTGGGCTTTTCCTATTTTTGAGCTTTCGAAGAACTATATTTACATCGTCTGTCTCAATTTGTGTGTTGTCATTTGTTACGATTTCGGGTGTATTTAGTTCAGCCTCGCATTCTTCCAATTTATATAGTTCCGTCAGATAATTAACCCAGGTTTCGCTTGATATCTGATTTTTTTCCAATAGCTCATTGATTTCTTTTTTTTGAGTGTGCGGTTTTGTACTACAAAATTACGTTTTTCAGTGCTAATTGAGTTCAATTCAAAAGTAAAAATTGTCGAATAATGACGTCATATGAAAACAATTGTTCATAAATTCAACAACGTCAGGGTAATTACAACCCAAAAAATTTATTCGGGTAGTTGAACCAATTGGGAAACTTTTTTGTCTCGTGAAAAAGTTTCGTAAAACCAACGGTTTTTTCAGAAAATAAATTAAGTTAAAAATAATAAAAAATTTAATTCCATTTTGCTGAATACACATAAAAAGCACACAAAAAATGATAGCATCAATCTATCAGCACGTTTTCGTGTATTAAAAATTTCGCACAGAAGTCTGCCATTACCGTTTGTTCACGTATTTTCCGGACACTCTGTAATTAAATTTTTTCCGCAATTTCGAGAACACCTTATATATCCTATATTATGGTAAAAATTGAACATAAATGTTACGCTAACGTTACAAAAATTTTAACTTCAGGATTCTTAGACATGTTTTTTGACTCAAAAATAAAACTATCATAGTATGCAGTGGCTCACTGACAGTAAATACTGCCATTGACTTTTAGAGTGTAAGCTCGCTGCTTTATTAAATTTTTTAAAAATGGAGAGTGATTACAGTGATTCTGAATTGTCAGGATAAACGGAGCTTGCACGGACTGGTTTAACATCGAAAAAGGTGTGAGACAGGGATGTGTGGCTTCGCCATGGCTGTTTAACTTATACTTTGACAATTGTTTAAAAGATCTGAAAGAGAGTGCGCATGAATTAAAAATAAATGATTTGATCGTCAAATGCCTTCTTTGCGCCGATGATCAAGTCATATTAGCGTTATCTGAAGAGGAGTTGCAGGCGATGGTTAATGTTATGCATGATTCCCTGAAGATCAAAGGGATGAAAATAAATGTGAGCAAAACGAAAGTAATGGTTTTTGAAAGAAAAGAAAGCATGACAAACTGTTGAGTTTCCATTGAGGGAGAAAAAGTGGAACAAGTTAATGAATTTGTGTACTTGGGTTCAAAATTTACTAGAGATGGAAAGTATGACAGTGACATTGAGCGAAGGTTGTTGGCAGGAAAACAAATGAATGGGGCACTGCATAGCTTTATGAATAGCCACAAAGTGTCAAAAAAGGCACGTCTGGCGGTGCATAGAGGTGTGTTGGTTCCTACACTTATGTATGGTAGTGAATGTTGGGTTTGGCAGAAGAAGCATGAAAATAGGATTAATGCTGTGGAGATGAGTAGTCTGAGAAGTATAGCTGGAGCGACTCGGTTGGATAAAGTTAAAAATAGTAAGATAAGAAAATGCTGTGGTGTAAAAAAAGATGTGGTCACAAAGATAGATAAAGGAATGCTTAGATGATTTGGACACGTAGAAATGATGGATGAAGGAAGATTGAAGAAACAAATTTATAAGGCGAGTGTGAATGGACAAATCGGTAGAGGTCGACCTCGGAGAACATATCTCGATCAGATCAACATTGTTTTGAAGAAAGGCCAGGTCAAGAGTACCAACAACCGAAGAGCATGTATGAGAGCACTGATGAAAGTAGAGGAAGCAAACTGTGTGTACGAACCGTAGCAAGTGGAAGGAAGTGGTCTCTGCTTACCCCAATAGGAAAAAGGCGTGACTTTATGTTTTCAAATAAAATTTTTAATAAGTGGGTTGTAGGAAACATCATATGTATTACGCGGGAGTAAAGAACCTTTGCCTCTCTAGTAATATTTAATTATTCGTTTAAGTGCATGCAGAACAATGTTCCTTTTCATTTGATAAGTTTACTTAAAGCTTTAGTTTTGCTAAGATAAATACTTTCGCTGTAATCAATAAAATCAATTATAAGTTTAGTAGGTAGTAATAGATTTTAATTTTGTTTATAATAGATTAAAACATAATTATGATTCTTAGCTAAAAAACAATGTACATGAATATGAATTTCTTAACTAATTTTAACTTCATTATAAACTTTTAAAAAAGACATTAGTAACAGTTTTCTTTATGTAGGTATAATTTGTGATCGTTTTTCTGCGAATTTTTTTTTTAACGTGGATTACCTATGGATGACTAATATAGGGATTTTAGAATATATTTTACAATTTGTCAGTAGCAGGTAGAGTGCACTGACAAAAAAAAATAAAGCACTTTGACTTTTTATCAGACTAGTCAGAACACACAAACAGTTTAAAACATATTTAAAATTTGATTATTGATAATACCAAATATAGATAAAAATATAAAATTGATCAGATAAAATACTCCAGGAAATGGGTATATTAAGAAATTATTGGGATAGTAGAAATTCCTCAACAGAGTAAAAAGCATTTTGTATGAGATGATTATATAGAGCTGATTTGAAGCTTCTCAAGCTATTCTCAAGCTGATGTTAGATTGTTCCTCCGTTTTTGTCAGCAAAAATCTACAAACACAGACACTTTTCTTTCCATCATATCATAAAAAGTTTAAACGCTGTTAAAATGAGCACCTCTGGCGAGGAGCTACCAGTTTCCATCCTAGAGGCTGCAAACTCTGCGAGTTGAAATTCATTGCACGCTAAATCTGAACAACTATATCTTCTTCTTCTTCTTTTTCTTTCTTTTTGTAAGACATCTACCTTGTTTTCTAATTTCTTAGAGTTTTAGGTGGGATGATGAATTCCAGCTTTCATACCAACGTATGGGTGGACGTCCATTGTTTTAAAGAAAGGCCAGGTCAAGAGTACCAACGACAGACGAGCATGTATGAGAGCACCGATGAAAGTAGAGGAAGCAAAAGATGTGTGTAAGATCCGTAACATGTGGAAGGAAGTGGTCTCTTCCTACCCTTACAGGAAAAAGGCGTGACTTTATGTATATTAAATAAAAATATTATAAAGAAGCCTTGAAAAATAAAATAAACATTTTCGAAAGCTTGACTGAAAAAACGAAGAGTTTTTATTGAATTGGTCACTCCTAACTGCTACCCAATTAAATTAAAAAAACCTCACAGTGTTTTAAAGCAACTAAAAAGTTATTTATAAGACAAGAATGATTTTTACTAAATGTCATTCTTTAAAATACTTTACTACTTAAGATATAATTGATTTTATTGATAACAGCGAAAGTATTTTTCTTAGCAAAACTAATAGTAAACTTCGTTTTTTTAATGATATTTTTAAAGAATAGGGGTTTAACCTTATTTGGGATTGATAGTAAAACTTTGTAAAACAAGGAATGGCCAAAATCATATTACTCGGACCTCGCTATTTTTAAATGGGTATTGGTATATATCTGTAGCTAAAAAAAAAGAATCGAAAAAGCCAATATTTTAACATTTCTACATAAAATAAGTTATTTAACCAATCTACAAGGAAGTGTTTCATAAGAGTGAATACCTAGATAACACCGATTCCATATTTGCTTGCGGCAGTATGTGCAGGTGTTCTGAATGAAATACAGGGTTAATAGGGTTATGCACAAAAGATCTGATAGGTCGAAGTGCTTGAGAGGCAGCATGGCCTTCACGACCCACCCTACAATCTACAATCTACCCACATACATATTCATCATACGCGAAATATTCATTACGATAAAAATGATACTCATTTCATTTTTAATATTCTTATGAACATTTTTTGTTTATACAGGCCTATTCTGAGAATTCCAACGGCCGACGACGACGGTCGCAGACCCGGAACGGCCAAAATTACTACGAAAGTTACACGATAACGAGTTGGAGTGAAACGCAAACAGTGCTAACCTTTTTTTGTTTGTTATTGGTCTTCGCCCCTTTCGTTCGGGATTTTTACTTCCCACTTTACACCGCAAATTTACTATGACCAGTTTGTAAAGGTTAACCCCAATTCAATGGGACCCATAATCTGCTTTCGTAAAACCGAACAATAACTGTTATTTTTAAAGAGAAAGAGAAAGTACCTGCAACGATGATTTTTTAAATATTTAGAATACTATTTTATTACGAAAAAGGCTTAACTTTTGTCCGATTTTAACATTTTAACAAACAAACACCTTTTATCTGGGTAGGAACGGCTGTAAATATTAAAATTTTACCTAAAAGGAATTTACTTCTTAGTCGAAGAGCTTTTTTTTTGTCGGTGCACTGACAAATGGTAAAATATATTCTGAAATCATTATATTATTCATCCACAGGTAATTCCCGTTTTTAGACAAATTCACCGAAAAACGACCACAAATGCAAAAGTACTTATATCTACATAAAGAAGTTAAGATTAGTTAAATAATTTTCATGTACAGTGTTTATTAGCTTAGGAGCATGATTATGTTTTAATACTATTGTAAACAAAAAGAATAGTTTATTACACACCGAGGCGGGAAGAGATTCATTCCTGTCGTGAGATTAGTTAGTTAGCTATAATCTCGAGACAGGAATGAAACTTCCTACCAAAGTTTGTATACTATTTTATTTATAACCATCATATTTCAATCAAAATTAATAAATTTCTTTTTCGTTCTGAACATACCTAATATAAATCGCCAATATAAATAAATGTCAGATAAAGTCGGATATTAAATTTGAGAAAAAACATAGAAATTGATAAATTTTTTGTTCAGCGCATAGAAGGAATAGCAATTATTTACAATTATTTTTGGAAGTAACGTTCGACACGTCTCAAACATTTGACATTTATTTCAGTTAATTAACGTAGAAAATGTTAAAATGTTCAAAATTTAAGTAAATATCTAAAATTGGATTTAAAACTAAAAAAGTACTAAAAAAAATCATTTTAACAGTATCATACAAATAAAAATGTTTATAAAATTAACTTTAAAAATATAAGTGTTAAAAATAAATTTAAAAAGTAAAACAAAAGAAAATTGATTTAAATACAATAAATATGTGAATAAAATAAAGATTATGTATCGAAAATCTTGCTTCCCATATTTTCCAAAATTCCGTAATGACATTAGATAAAAACATATGTAGTCCCATAGTATTCAAGTATAAGGGAAATTTGATGACATATGTCAACAATGTCGTATGTAACCAATGGCAGTCAACAATGTCGTATGTAAGCAATGTCAAAAATGGCTATAATGTCATATGTCAACAATGCCCTATATAAACAATGGCAGTCAACAATGCCATATGTAAACAATGGCAACAATATGTAACATTGTCCAGGATCCAAACCCCTGCCACGCCTCTGGACCATATTCGTGTACCGAACGAAATGTACAACGTCTCTGTCACTGGTTTTCTAATGTTATATTACCATTATAATTATTTTAAATAAATGTTTAAGAAAAATTGGATTTTTTATTAAAACACTATGTGTATTCATCATCAACTTTTATATTACATGTAGATTTTTCGTTTTACAATTTTTAAGATAATTTTTAAAATTAAAACAAAAATAGATGCCAATATTACACAAGTCATTGCAAAAACATTATCGACTTCATTTTTCATGCTCTCTTTTGTTGGAATATCGGACTAAATTCCTTTAATTTCAAATGCTGCAGCCAAATGGGGGCGGCCACAATCGTAAGATCCTTGGTATGTTAAGCTGTATTTCCCTTTCTCGAAATGGCTAATATACGGCTCATAGGTAGCAGTCACTCTGTTGGGTAGGAATGTGACTTTATCACCCAAGTCAAGAAGAACGCTTGTACCATATGGTGTTTTGGTTATTTTCGCAGCATAAATTGCTTGAGGAACTCCTATTGGTAGCTCCTGCAGCTTTACTATAGGCTTCCGTGCTGTAATGGAGGAAACTTTGTTTAATTTTTCCAAATTCATCTAAAATCAAAAATAAGAATATTTTGTGAGACAAAACACACACAACAACAATTTAAACTTACTTTTTTCTTCTTGGAGCACTTGCACGCAAAAATCTATCAACGTTTAATGTGAATAGTCAAATGGTACTAAACCGTATGGATTTTTCCTTTTTATATCTTCAAGGATGTTTATAAAAAAAAAATATAACAACGAAGCTAACAATTTAAAAATAAAGTCAGTAGAAGTCAGCAGAAATGACGCATGTAACTCGCGCATATTTGTAACCTTCCTCCCCTCCACTTAAAAGTCGATTTTTGTTCATAACTAAACAACTGTTGCCTTTTATGCCTAACCATTTGACGTACATTTTATTTTCTTTGCGTCCAAGTTCCTTTTCTACTAAGTAGATATCGGGATTAGCAGTTTTTTGTAATTCTTCCGCGTAGAAGGCTCCTTTGATTTGTGCCTCCATCATATCTTCGAGAAGATACGTTTGACATACACACGTGACGTTTAACGAGACGCTGTGTTTACGTTTGACGTACACACGTGACGTTTAAGGTGACGCTAGACGTACATACATGACGGTTAACGTGACGCTTGGCGTACTCACGTGACGGTCGACGTACTTTGCGTAATGCTGAATCTTTTGATGACGCTGCAAGACACTTTATTGCGTAATACATGAAAAAAGGGAGCTTCTTTGCAAATGAACTGGTAGCTGTAGTTTTTAAACGAGTGTTCAGCTCGATATAGGGCTTCAACCATGCAGATTGTTTAAATCAAACTGGTATGTGTGTGTTTTTTAATGTAACACGTGACGTTTACGTTTGACATAAACACGTGACGTTGAACGTGACGCTGTGTTTAAGTTTGACGTACACACGTGACGTTTAAGGTGACGCTTGACGTACTCACGTGACGTTTAACGTGACGTTCGACGTACTTTGCGCATTAGATTATCATCAAAAATTGATCTATTGTGAAATCTGGCTCTAGAAATTAAATTTTTTGATGACGCCGCAAGACACTTTATTGCGTGATACATGAAAAAAGGGAGCTTAAATAGTTCTTTTAACCAAGTTTTTTTTTTTTGTTAAAAAGATATTTTTTCCAATAGTTTCAAAAGTTTTGCCAGTTCATGCACCCCCCTATATATATACCTATCTATATTATTTTCGCAGCGGCCAGCGAGCGCGTACGCATCCCGGCCTTGACACTACCTTTAGAGATATGTACTATTCATTTCTTTAACTATAGAGATGTGCTAGGGTGAAAAAAAATTTATTTAAACTATAATGACCCAAAGCAAGAGTATCGATAGTCCCCAGGCAATAAATGTCATCATGAGGACTTAAGCTAATTTTTGTTTGTTTGACTCATGATTTTAAATAAAGATTTTTATTGTCATGGTTTCGATGTTTTACCGACGATCGGTTCGATAATACATTATTACCGGAAATTGTTTTAAATACAATGAACTACTTGCATTAGTGTTCTTGGTCGTTGGTACTCTTGAGATTTTATTACATACATAAAGTCACACCTTTTTTTCATGGGGGTAGGCAGAGACCACTTCCTTTCACTTCCGCTACAGTTCTTACACACATCTTTTGCTTCTTCTACTTTCATCAGTGCTCTCATACATGCTCGTCGGTTGTTGCTACTTTTGACCTGGCCTTTCTTCAAAACAATGTTGATCTGATCGAGATATACGTTCGCCGAGGTCACCTCTACCGACTTGTCCATTTATACTCGCCTTATAAATTTGTTTCGTCAATCTTCCTTCATCCATCCTTTCTACGTGTCCAAACCATCTAAGCAGTCGTTTATCTATCTTTGTAACCACATTTGTTTTTACACCACAGCGTTCTCTTATCTCACTATTCTTTACTTTATCCAACCGAGTCACTCCGGCTATACTTCTCAGACTACTCATCTCCGCAGCATTAATCCTATTTTCATGCTTCTTCTGCCAAACTCAACATTCACTACCATACATAAGTGTAGGAACCAACACACCTCTATGCACCGCCAGACGTGCCTTTTTTGACACTTTCTGGCTATTGTTTATCTGAATAGTTAATTATTCTTGTTATTTATAATTTAATATCTAATCTAAAATAAAAAGTATAAAAAAATATAATATTTTTAGTTATTTTTTTCTTGACATAGCTTAAAACTATCTCCATTAACTATTAACTTTTGGTATAAAATATGGTACAATAAATTTATTTAAAATTTAAAGAATTCATAGCTTAAATAAAAATTACCATGTTCTATTTTAAATAAGAAATTGGTATTACTGTTAATCGAAACTCTTAGTGCAACAACCACTCATAAAAAATGAACATTCTAGCACTTTTTTTTACTGGACATAGATATACATTTAATGATGTTAATTTAATTGTTTAAAGGTATTTATCTGAAAAAAATTTAATAAAAAGGAATATTACAACAACGAAAAAAGGATTATATAAAATACAGTACAGGTACAAGAAATGATACCGTTTTAAACACAACTTAACATAAATCATTTGTATGAAATATTTAAGAGTTTTTATTTGCCGAAAATAAAAATACTACTTGGTGGATTTAAAATAGGTGCATTGAAGTGGTAAAAAGTTAAAAGCATTTGAATTGTAAACATAAGATTTAAATGATTTAGTAAAATTTTATTTATAAAAGATACACAGGTACCTACAAAATTTATTTCTCTTTAATACACCTTTACATTAGAAAGAATGTAGGATTGTTTGCGAAATAGCTGAAATGATAACAAATAAGTGGTTTTTCCACTAATTTTATTATTTGACTGGAGGTAGGTAAAAATATATTAATGTCAACGGTTCCAGGATAACGGTTTACTAAATAGCAACAATAACGTATAATAAAACGACCTATCTTACAATATTTTAACCAGATTTAAGTAGAAAAATATTCCTGTCAACAAAATACTGTGAATTTTTAAAACTTTGTTAAATTTTGAGTCAAAATTTATTTATTGTGTTATTTCAAATAAAATTATCAAAACATGGTGCATGTGTAGAGAAAGGTTTTTTTTTTGTATCTATCTAATTTAAATTTCTCTGTTAGTACCTACTTATTAGCAATGTAATTTTAATATTAAACGTAGGTCGTGAGTTGGACGTCGTTAAAATGTCCAACATTTGATGAGCGGTTACCCTTTTATGTTTCTAGGTCAAAAAAAATTTTTAATTTTTTTAATGTTTACCATGGTTAAGAAATATCAAAATTAGTATTTTTTCTGCTAAATTACTTTTTTTGTAGGCAAAATAATATGAGTTTATGTTTTTTTCATCATAAAATTTTTTTTGCTCTCAATATTTACATACTATTAACGGCTCTTATCTTTATTGATTTTTAAACATAAAAAGTAAGTTATTATTCTGTGAATTTAGGCCCTGTATATCGGTTCTGATATTTTTGGTATTATTCAAGAAAATAAAAATCATCTCGCTTCAACCCTTTGTTTGGGAAATACTTACCTTATATTATATATTCGGTCCATATAACGATGATTTGGTATTTTTGTTTAATAGGTTTTTGTCACACTGACATTGAATAGATTGTATTCGAATTGTCTATTCTGCATTTTTAAAGTGTAACTTCTATAGGTGGGCTCGGCGCTGGAAGTAAATCGAAAAATTGCCTGGTGGATTGATTGGGAACTTTATTTAAATTTACAATTGTATTCCTTTGCTATAATAAGGAATTTTTCAAATAAATCAATAGGTAGAAAAAAATGTAAAAAATAACAAAGCCTGATTGTTTTTATGCTAAATGGATGTAATTGCTATCTTCAACTACTTTTTAATTTTTATCACTTTTTTTATCAAAAATAGAGGTAGACACTTTAGGTACTCTTAAGCAAAATTTTTAAATTTTTTTACTAACCTTGTATACTTTTGCAAAAAACTTATATTAAATTATTGGTTTTGGGCCATGCGGAACTTTTTATAAGGAATATTTTATTTTTTCCTTAAACTAATAATAAAGTAAAGTAAACACTGTAAGTACCTATAAGCATAAATTTCTTTTGCAGCATGAAACATAAACTCCTGGACAAAATTAATACATAAAATTGGTAAAAAAACTAATTTATCTCTTTCTTGTCCCCGTTTTTAAAGTTTGACAGGTATTTGAATAGTATGCCTTGCATAGGTATTTTGTCTAAATTAAATTTTAAGAAATTTGCTAAGAGAATGTTTCCTTAACACATAAACAAAACAAGTTTTAACTGTCATGTTTTTTAAATGATTTTTAATCTCATTTAAATTCCTGGACAAAATTAACCGAACAATTTATGAAATTATCCAAAAAATTAATTTTTTTTCTTATGTACATTTTTAAAATTATTCAAGTATTTAAATAGTAGTATTAAAATGCAGACTGCATTTTTTATCTAGTTATTAATAACAGCTCTATCAAAACAATACAATATTTAGATTTACAAGTTTAAAGAATTAGTTGAAAGAAACAATTTTTTGCAGTACTGGCGATAGATTTTTATTTACAGTGAGCATATGAAATGTTCCTCTTTTAAAATTAAACTTTTTATTTATTTCAATTTATGTGGTACTTAAATGGGTTATAAAACCCATGGTCTATACGTATAGGTAGCTATAAAAGTAACATTCAGCATACTGCATTGATTTAAAAATCTAACTGCACATATAAAAATAATTTGTATTGCCACGCTGCAGTTGATTGGTACGGTAGCCACCCTCACTTTGTCGATATTTTCCGCCAATGTCTTTCCTAGAATTTATATTATTGATTTACAGGTAGGCAACTGTGGGTGGGATTGGTGCCTTTTAAGTGAATAGTGGGGAGCTAACATTTTTGCAGTTACGTACTTAAGAAACCACTTTAACCTTTAGTTAGTCTCTGTATCTACCTACCGCTGTAAGTAAGGTGTTTTATTTACCGATACAAAATTGTTTTTAAATTTTTGAGTAAAAATGGACAGAATCAAGCAGTTGGAAAAAAGTGAAGATCCTATTGATATTACCGAGTATGCGAGATGTTGGATAAAATATCTCCATCCGGAAATGTCAGATGAAACTGTTAATAAAATTTCAAATGATCTTATGGAAGAAGCTACGAAAATTGTGAAGGAAAGGGAGCAAAAAGAATTTGAACAAAAAAAGCAGCAAACGGAATTGGAAAAAACCAGTGATAATAGTGAGTGGAACCATAATAATCAAAAAAAATTTAAAAAGAACGGTGCTATTAGTGAAGGGAACTATTATCATAATAAAATGAAATTTCAAAAAAACAATGTTTTTAATAATAAAACACGTAACAATCCGTTTAAATTTAATGAACACGGTGCCGGTGTGATAAATCCCAGAAACCATTACAATGACAGATTAGTGCGAAGGAGAAATTATTATAAGACAAAATTTTTTTCCAAAGACAATTGGTCCAAAAACAGTAGATTTTAAAGACTTGGTAGTTATAAGTAATATTAAGTATATTTTAAGGTTTTTTTGTGTACTATGGTCGAATAAAAGTTAATTTTTACTCATATATTTTTTTAAGAACCTACCTATATCTAAGTATACTTATAATTGGTGACAAAATTAACTTTTATGTGAATCAATTTTTGCAATTATTTATTTTAATAAACCTATTAGACGTATACCTAAAGGTTTTTTTTTATACACCTCATTATGTTTGTATAGTCAGAACGTTTTATCGGTATCTACCATTTTTTTTTTTAAATTTTTTTTGTTCCCAGTTAGATACCTATAACAAAAATACACGCAACAAAAATCGCTCAATATTATTTTTTTAATAATTTTTAATTTTATTTCGTTTAATTTTGGCAAACATAGGTATTTAGAAATTTTTTAGGTGTTAAAAAAATGATCAATTACCCTTTGCTTTATTGCAGAGATACGGCAAATGTTAAAAAATAATAATAATAGCAAAGTCAATTGAACAAATTATTTTAAATAATTAAACAGAATAATCGATAAGGAAAAATCAAAATCATCCAATCATTAGAAATCTTTTGTGGATTAAAAAATAACAAATTTTAATAATATTTTAAAAAGTAATATCTAATAAAATGTAGACAAAAATTAATTAGTAAAATGGTAAACAACAAAATTAAAATTAAACAAAAACCTTCAATTAATGCAAAAATTATAAATACAAAAAATATTTAAAAATTAAAACACAATAAAGAGTACAAAATTAAAATTTATTTATTTTACAGATGGTTTAGTGCAATATTTATCTATTATCTTGCATAATTTTCACAATTACCTACACTTTATAATACTGACTGACTGACTCTTTCATAATCTTTGGTGGCTCTTTCAATACTGAAATGTATTTTTAATAATAAATATTTATTTTGATATCTTTAGTTTATACCTATGAAAAATTTAATTTTAAAAATGTGTGTAAGTATATTTTACAAGAAAATAAAGTTGAACCATAAATTATAAATATAATTATTTGTGAAATTTAATCATTTAAAACCTTTTTAAAACGCAAAAGGTATTAATGTCTAGTAACAATTTGTCAAAATATTTATTATAAAAATTATTATTAAGTTTCTTTTTATGTGAATCGTTTTTTGTAATAATTTATTTTAATAAATGTACCTATTAAACGTTAAAATGATTTTTAAAACCCTTTTTATGTTTGTGTGGTCAAAAATTTGTTTTGGTATTAATTAAAATAAAACCATGAATGAAAATTTATTAACATTAGAACTGTGTTGAAAAATAAATTATTTAAAAAATATTTGGTTAAACTGCAAATTATTAAAAAAGGTTTATTATCTATCAATTGACATAATTTTATTAGCACCTACAAAAAATAATTTATATTCATGCACGCTTGTTACGATCAACATCCAGTCTTAATGTGACATTTTTGCAAGGCTCATTGTTTTCTGATGGAATTTGCTTTTATAATGCCTTGTCCACTAAAATCAGAAATTTAACGAGACATACTCTACTTTTAATAGGTAACTCTTTATCTATTTAAAATACCGAGAAAAAACTTTACTGTGAAATTGTTACAAATTATTATTTGTACAAACTAGCTTATGCTAAATAAAGAGAAATAATAATAACAGCTGTATTTGTAATTCAAGTGTCGTTACCGTAGGTTCCTTCTTGCAGCTAAATTATGGGTTTTAGATTTTGGGCGTCCTATGTGCATTCCTGATACAACTCTAAATCCTACATAACGGTGATTCAAGCGCTTTGAAGTATGCCAAATTATCACTTTATAACTGTTATTTGAGTGCTATTTTTAGCATGCTCTCAACCATTGTTCGCGGTTTCAATAATGTCTTTTCATATTTAATTTAAAAATTATATACTTTGATTTTAAATCAATAAAAACTAACGAATGTTTTCAGTTTTTGAAACCGATAAAATATAAAGCAATAAAAAAATGTTTTTTAAATATTTTTGTCAAGCTTTTGGTGCTAAAGTAAAAATATTAGAAAATACAGTTACATACCAGGCAAGGTGCGGTTTAAAAATTCAATACATTGATTATTATAATGAACCAAATCAATAATATTTAAATATAAATTTTTATCCTTGGATTATTATACCAGTGTAACTATTTATTTAAAAAAAAATAATTTTATTGCAATTAAACCCTAAAAATATTTGCTTGAATTTTATTAGTCATAATGTTTTTTTTTATTTTCCTATTATAATTATTCTAAAAATTAGAAAGCAAATTTGGAAATGTAAAGTGCATTATTCATATTTATTTATATTTTTTAAATTGTGTACTAAAAAGTTGCTTCGTATCTGTAGTGTATTCTATTATACAATGCGGTCCATATGTATTGAATAAATTAATTTTTAGCGTTATTATGTATTTGTTTAATAAAAACTAAAAAAGGTTTTTTATTGTCGATTTGAAAATTTACAGTGAGAAAATATTACCCCCTTCTTGCACCCCTCTGAATTATGAGCACCCCCACAAAAATTTTAAATGAGAAGGGGTCGTGTGGTACCTAGTTCGGAAGGGATTTTCATTCTCTGTTCAGCTAACCCAAGTTTTTTAAATTTGGTGCAATCATAACTGAAAAAAGTTATTTTAAAAATGTAAAATGTTAATACTCTAAGTTATGTATTTGTTTAAAAAACCTGAAACATATCGATTTCTATTCTCAATTTGACAATTTATAGTATGAAAATATCACCCCCTTCTTACACCCCCAAATTTTCTCAGTTATGGTTGTACCAAATAAAAACTTAGTATTGCTGAACAGATAATGAAAATCCCTTTTGAACAAGATACCACACGACCCCCCTTCTCATTTAAAATTTTTGTGTCAGGATTTTTCGATAAAATACATAACGCTAAAAATGAATTTATTCCATACATATGGATCGCAGTGTATACATATATAGGTACTTAAAGAAGTTCCTTCGAAATAATAACCTAGTCAATGTCATTATTTATAAATTATTTATATTGTTTCAATTCATTTCTATTTTTAATGTACATAAAATGTCTTTTTAAAACTGCGTATCATATACAATATTGGTACCTATACAGGGTGTTTCATTACTAATTGGTAACTATAGAATCCTGAACTCAAAATATGAAGATTCATCCCAAATAACCTAGATAAAATGTGTCTCCTGTCTAAGTTACAGGGTGTTTTATTTCAAAATTTAAAAATTATTTGTGCCAAGTACTTTAAAACTATTCCGCCTCCAGCGGAATTGCAATTTAGTCACAATTTTTCGATTTTCCAATGCTTTCTACGTAAATATTGTATTTTTTCTTTAATAAAGTTATTATTTTTCGAGATATTTTCGGTTAAACATGAAGCTACACAATTATTTTAATATTAATGTTTATTGTGTCGGTGTTTTGGGTCATTTGTTTGCATTTATTACGCGAATGACACTTTAATCTTTATTAAAAAAAATATATAATAAATATATTTTGCTGTTCACAAATAGGATTCCCTAGAGATCCACATTTAAAGAATTCACTGAATCTAGAAACGAAATTTTTATTTATAAATTTTGTGTAACACATGAATAAAAAATATTTTAATGCTTAAATTGGGATTCCTGCACCACATCACCATTTTTCAGCAATTTGTAAAAAACGTTTGACGAATTTTTGCTCTTATACACAAAAATAATATTCGCACTTTGAATGACTTGCCAACCGAAAGCCAGTCTAACTGCTTTAACATATATTATTTATCGAAGTACCTATATCTACCACAACTTAAAATTATTCGCGTACACAGTTTAAATTTAATACAAAATATTTCAAATATTTTATATTGAGAAAAATTCTTAGGGTTTGAAAAACACGAATATAGATGTAGTAACAGAGGCTAATGTAATTAAGCACTAATCAAGGGATTATGGCTTGAATGTACATAAGCTAGTTGGTTTGGGTTTCGACGGTTGTTCAGTAATATCTGGGAAAGAAAACGGCGTGTAAAAATTAATTAGTGCCGAATTTCCTAAGGCCACTTATTTTCATTGCAGTTCACATGAATTTAACTTCGTTTTTAATAGTTTAAGCGCTGTTACAGAAATCCAGAAATGCAAAAGGTCAGTTAAAGAAGTGTTTAAGTTTTTTTGAGATAATCCTAAAAAACGAAAATTTGTATCAATTGCCTGAAAAAAAACCGTCGAAACATTTAAACAACATGTTTCAGGGAAATCATCTTCAAAGTGGAAAAATGGTTTGAATAAATAATTATGCAAAAGCTTAAACATTTTGACCGTGACTACTATTAGCAATAAGATAATTTATATAAATAATATTTCCTTTATTAATTAAAAAAAAATTATAGGTACAGTAAAAAAATGAAGATTAATGGGAAATAGAAAGTACACTCTCGTCCCTCACATCAGGGAGGAAATTCATACTTTTCCTCCCTAGGGGAGAAAGTACTTTTCATTTTCCTCATTTTAAGTGTCTTACCTAACAGGTAGTGGCAGAAAAATAGAGAGTGATAGACGAAAATTATTTTTTTTTATTACTCGAAAACGATTGTCACCATTTTTTGTGTGCGGTTTTCTTCTTCTTGAGGCAGGATATTATTGTGGAGGGCCAGGGCATCGCCAAAAGCGATGCATTAACGACCTAGGTTTGCTCCTTGCAATATCCTTTCAAGGATTCCGTTCGACGGTGGCTCTAATAGGTTCTGGACAATTAAACAGACAACATTTAAAATTCTTAATCTTTAAATACTAATTTTTTTGTACCTACTTTATTCATATATAATAACAATTCATATACAATTTAGAATTATTTAAAAAAGTTTGCAATTATTTAAATAAGCAAATGTGCTGGTCTTTATCTTTAAAATACATAAAACATGTACATTTTTTATCTTAATATACATACTTGGGTATATAAATATAAAAATAATAATTTTTTTAAATCAATATTAAGTTCAATATTCTTGTAATTTTTTTTTTAAACATAATTATTACAAAATATCTTGAGAATAAAATGGATGTTTTACCAATTAAAATAATGTAAGGTAAACAACAGCTTCCTTAAAAATTATCCAAATTAAACCTTTCACATCCCAAAACCAGTAGGGGACCGATCTCCTTGCTAATTTTATTTTTATTACTTTTTATAACCTTGCTAATGCATATTATAAAACGCATAAAAAAAATTCTGTTATTTCTTTTTTCTTTTAACAGTAAATTTTTAAACGAAGGCATTGCCTAAGTACATACAAGTAATATCTGCGTCTAAATGAATGTTTGTATGAGTGTTTTTGTTTAGGAATACGGGTCTAAAAGAGTTAAAAAAATTAATGCCTATACTTTTAACACTTTTTATAAATAAAAAATTGAAAAATGTAGTTCTCCAGGAACTCCTTGCTGAAGTATATAAAAATACAGTGTGTTTAAAATGGTTGTATGGGTTAGTCTTTTAATACAGTCTATGAATGGTAAAAAAAACAAAATGCTAGCAGCAAAATCTTTTATAATATGGTAACAACAATTTCTTACTTAATATTGTTAATCATAGAAAACCCCTTAATATTTTAATAATGCCAAGAAATGCAAAGTATCTTAAAGAAAATACTGTGGGGTACTGGCAAATGAAACTTTGGGAATGGATTAATACAAAATAACATATTCTAAAATTTTTAATTCTTTGTAATAAATAAATTAACATTACCAAGAGCAATTCAATTGTTCAATAAAGGACAAGAATAACAGAAAAAATTAAAAATTAAAAAAGTTGTCTCTGCCTATGCCTGCGAAAAAAAGGCGTGACTATATGTATGATCTTTATTTTATAATTTTCTGTAAAAAGTTATTTTTTTTATAATATATTTTAAAATAATTTCAAAACATATTCATAGGTTAGTCGCTAAAATAGGATGAACTTCTGAAGGGGAACTAGGAAAATTGACATTTTATAATATTTATTTATTAATAATTTTGATGACATAATCAAAGATATAATAATTTTTAGAAAAAAAAATTTAAAACTGAAAAATGAACAAGATTTTAAAATTATTTACATACAGTGTGGCTCAGCCAAATTAAATAAATTCATTATTTCAAATAATATAGATTTTTATAAAAATCCCAAAACAAATCAATTTGAGTCTATAAAATAACATCAAGCAATAAAAACATTTTATTCCCTTTAAGTGACAGTTATAACTTTAATGTCTATTTACAAGTAGTTTTGTTTCTTATTAACTGACCATTTGGCTGCTCTATACTGTATTTACAAATTCTTCTTTATTTTAAATAAGTGGTTACTTGAGTTACATTTTTGTTTTTTGATGAAAAGACGTTTTCGTACTTTTGCCATACTCAAATATTAACGAAAGTTTAAATTTAGATTTCGGCAACTTAACTTTTAAATTAAAACATTTAAGATCTTTCTTTGTACATACAAATTAAATATATTAGATACAATGGTAAAAATTAAAAAAAAAATTAAATATTTAAGTAATAAGTATCATTAAAGTATTGCGCTCAAATCGGATTTTAAGGACGTCAAACTCACGACTGCCTCATTTTGAAATTACATTGCTACCAAATTGGTATTACATAGATAGATGGCATATAAATCTTTTTATTTCGAATTATTATATGCTGCTTACTTATATTACTGAATTTCAAATTTGTTAACCATTGTTAAAAAAAAGACACATTTTCTTTTATTTAAGTCATGTTTTAACAAATTTTATCCAAAAACACGAAGTATAAATTCATTTTAAATTAAAAATCACAAAATGTTTGCTTAAGCATGACTTTTTTTTAGCTACGCCAAAATATTTTAAATGTAATAATCCATTTGTGCAAAAAAACATATAGAGAGCTAATTTTTTCTTTTTTAAAACCAAAGCATTAAAACTTTAGAATAATACCTTAACTCAGTACCTACATTTAAATGTTATAAAATTTAAGAATGTTCTGTAGGGTGTGATACTATTTTTCTTTTCAAGAAGTTGACAATTGCAGAGAATAATGTATTTGGAAAATTTTAAATAGCAATATATGAATCACTTTTACAAAAAATAAAAGCCAATATTTACGACAATTTAATGAGGTTTTAAGTATCCTACAGCAGGGAACTTCTTTATTAAGAACTAACTTTCTGGCTTTTATATTCGTAAATATATTTTAATGTTTTGCCTGATTGATTGCAACAAAATTAACATTTAAATAATTTTCCAAGTCAAGCAGAAATAATTATACAGGCTTTAAACGTAAGAACCTAATTTTGAACACTCGATAATAATTTTTTTTAATATAAGTACCTGTGTATCCTTTATACATGGAATTAAACTAATTTATTAAAATCTTATGTTTAAAATGCAAATGCATTAAAAGCTTTTAATTTTTACCACTCTAATGTACCTATTTTAAATCCATCAGATGAAATTTAATTTTCGGCATATAAAAATCCTTGTTTAAAAAAATTCAACTAAAAGATTTGTCTTAATTTTCGTTTAAAACGGAATATATTTCTACTTACGTCCAGTCAAATAATAAAATAAGTCAAAAAACGACTTATTTGTTATTATTTCAGCAATTTTGTACACAATTCTACACCCTTCCTACTGTTGGGGTAATATAGCAGGTACCTGTGTATCCTTAAAAACAAATTTTTTACTAAATCATAAAGATCTTATGTTCAAAATGCAAATGGATTAAAACTTTTAACTTCTTACCACTCCAATGTAACTATTTTAAATCCATCAGTTGCATTTTTATTTTCGGCAACTAAACACTTGTCTTAAAGTTTTGATCAAAAAGAGTTGTGTTTTTTTTTGTTTAAAACGTTATTATTGCTTGTACCTTTAAAGTATTTTATTTTTAATACATTTTTTTCGTATTTTATAATTTAAATATTTTTAGTAATAGAAAAATATTGCAAGTTCAATAAAGGTCGTTATCTTCGGGCCTTCGAATATCACTTGGAAAGACAAAAAGGGTACACTTCTCAAAAAGACCTAAAGAACACCCACCTCAACTGATGATGTTTGGGGAATATATGGAGTACGTTGAAAGCATTAAATTTTTGGGACTGATATTTTACCAAAGACTCGACTGGAAATCCCACATCCAACATTTAAAAACATCCTGTCAGAAGGGCCTGAATCTTATGAAAACAATCGCCTCAAGAAATTGGAGATCGGACTCCGCTACACACATGCTCATTTATAAATCTTTGATACGATCAAAACTGGATTATGGTTCTATAGTGTATAACTCTGCCAAGAAATCGGTTCTGAAAGATATCGATGTAATCAGCAACAACGCCATTAGAATTGCACTCGGAGTTTACTGCACAAATCCAATTACCAGCATCCATTGCTAAGCAATTGAGCCAATTGTCTTTGAAAAGAAGAAGAAGGCCGATATTTCCTTTTCAGAGAGTTTAAACAGGTATTTATCTAGTTTACACCTCCAGAGATCAAAAACATTCCTTTTCTCAAATATTTCAACCCTTCCACCCTGGAGGATTTCCAAAATCATAATCGAACATACCCTCTCACGATATGATAAAAGCCAGATGAACCATGGAATGATCAATGCAGAATTACATCGTCTTCTAGAACACTATGCAGACTTTGACTTCATCTACACAGATGCATCCAAAACTATAGACGGAGTCGGATAGGCTTTCACTATCGCAGATTTTCAAGCATCGTTCAAACTACGAACAGAAAGTCCGGTTTTCACTGGAGAAACATACGCTGTATGGAAAGCCTTGAAGAACATAATTATTGGGAAATTGGGAAATGCCTCTTTATAACAAATTTCATGAGTGCTCTTCTGGCAATAAATCAATCAAACACCCAAAATTCCATTATACTTTTCATCAAACAAGAGTTATAGGTACTCAAACAAAACCGAGCAGTGATTAGATTCACGTGGGTCCCATCTCATGTGGGTATCCCAGGCAATGAAAGAGCAGATCAACTGGCGAAAGCAGCCATTTTAAATCCATTGACTGCTACTGAACTCAAAATAAATTACATTGACCTGAAATATTTCTACAAACAAGAAATAACTAACAAGTGGCAACATTAATGGTATAATTTCACCTCTAAGCTAGCAGAAATAAAAACATCAGTACTCCCATGAAAAAATACCCTTAAAAACAAAAGTCACCAAGTTATCCTGACACGTTTGCGACTGGGACATACCCGCTTAACACATGAATACCTCATAACAGGTGGTACAATTCAAGATGTGAAGTGTGTGGAACAGACATAAGTGTAAAACATATTTTAACAGAATGCATGCTATATTACATCGACAGACTTACTCATCACATCCCACAAACAATGAAAAATATACTAGGTGAAAATTGTGACACGGATCAATTAATAGCTTTTCTCAAAGATGTACACATTTTTCAACATATATAATCTAATTTTAAATATCATATACTAATTGAACTATCTGTATTATGCCGTTGCTAATAACCCTAGCGGTTTATCTAAACAAAAAAAAAATTCAATAAACAAAAATCTTGTTAATTAAGAAACAAATTTCTGTTGTTTCAGGTTTCCAGCGTCTATTTAACTTTGGAAAATTATGGCACCAAATATTAATGTTAATTTAAATTTATCATGTTGGGAATTTAATTCAATAGATGATATATTTCTTCTGGAATCGTTCCTTCCAGATGAGTTACTCATCACACACCCATTATGAAAACTACAGCCCTCCCAATGTCGCTACAAATATAATAACCGAAAACGATATGTTTTCCATGGAAAACCTCGATGCTTTGGTAAACCAACCAGCTGACATAACTGTCCAAAATAGTTGGTTTCTCACCTCAGTGAACTTTGCAAATTGTTTGATTCCGACTAGCAGTTCAACCTTGAACGTCGCATCGACTACGGATAGCCATAACAAATCTGCAACCACAACGTATAAAGAAAAACCTGTGCACAGGTGTCCTATATGTAATAGAGAATTTTTGAATAAAAGTTTATCTCAGACTCATACAGGAAAATTTTACAAGCCAAATTAATAAAGCTCTTATTGATTAACAAACAATTTTTTTTTGTTTCAGGTTTTACGGGCACGTTCAGCAATAGTAACCTATATTGTAAAAGACACACCATATTTTTTCTAAAATTTTGGACTTTATTTTTAATCATTTTAAAATTTACCCAACGAAAATAAATCTAGATTGTTTTTCAAAAATTTTTTTCTTGTAACATACATTTTTTGCTAATAAATACCTAGGTAAAGTTTTGAACAGTTAAAAGAATTTATTTTTTTATAATTGTATTTACTTAAATTGGAATCATATAATCAACTTTTTATTTCTGACATAAAAAAAATAATTGTCCTTAATTAAAAGTTCTGTATGTTTTTAGAATAATTTCGAAAAATCTGTAAAATAAATCGAAATAATAAGTTCAAAAATGTCTTTTTTTTTATGAAAATAGTCGCAAAAAGGGTAGACCTATCGTGTGGGCCGCGGACGGCCCGCACTGCGACTATTAGAAGGGGAAGGGATTATAGAAAGAAAATGATTGTGGACACGCTTTTTAAAAAATTGCAGGTCATAGTTCTCTGGAAAAACTGATTTTGGAAGCTTATTCCATTCCGTAGCAGCCCTGTAAAAGAAGGATTCTTGATGAAGATTGGTCCTTGTAGTGTCAATCTTGAGAGTAAATGGTTGAGACTGATTAGCGTGCCGAGTTCTTTGGACGAATGTGGCCAATAATGGTACAAGAGTTTTTATTTCTCTGGAGCATCTGCCATGGAAATATCTGTAGAGCAATGACTGGTCTGCAACTCTTCTTGTATGTTCTAGAGGGTGAAGGGTATCTGTGAGAGCTGAGCTGTTTATCAAGCGAATGGCTCTTTTCTGAATGGAATCTAGAAGACGAAGAGAATGCTTTGGTGCTGAACCCCAAATGTGCGAGCAATACTCCAGTAGAGGTCGGATTTGAGCCTTGTACGTCATCAACAGTTGATCAGGAGTAAAAAACTTTCTGGCTTTCCACAGAAAACCTAGCCTCTGGCTTGCCGACTTTGCGATGTTAGCAACATGGTCATGCCAAGACATATTATTGGACACCGTGACTCCCAAAATCGAGATGGAGGGACTTGGTTCAAGGGTATTTCCGTACATTGTGATAGGATGATTTGAGGAATTCACTTTCTTGGAAAACGTGGCACTTTGTGTTTTTTGTGGGTTGAACTGAACAAGATTGTTGGTTCCACACTCGAAGATTGCTTTAAGATCTCTATTGATGGAATCAACCTGTTCCTGCCTGAGTATATTTGTATAATTCACCGAAAGTGATCGATAGGATGTGAAAGTTGAGACAAGTGTGCTATCGTCTGCGAAACTGTAAATGGGGTTCGTGGTGGTTTTTAAGAGGTCGTTGATGTGTAAAAGAAATAAGGTGGGGGACAGGATGGAACCCTGGGGGACCCCGGCATTAGTTTTAAACGCATCAGAAGAAATACCGTCAACTGCCACATGTAGGGAGCTCAAGAGCCATTGGCGCAGTTTGGTTGGGAGACCGGAGGCAGATAATTTACTTAACAATGCCTGGTGCCAAACGTGGTCAAAGGCTTTAGATATATCCAAGGCTATTGCACGGGATTCACCAAACTTTTCAATAGTGTTTGTCCAGAGCTGAGTGACATAAGCCAGCAAATCTCCAGTAGACCGAAGTTGTCAAAATCCATATTGTCTGTCATGGATTATCTCAAATTTCTCCAGATATTTGATAAGTTCTGTGTTAATCATTTTTTCCATAACTTTGGATATGACTGAGAGCAATGCAATAGGGCGATAATTTGCAGGAATAATCTTCTTGCCTTTTTTCGGAATCGGTTGGACTTTAGCGTTTTTCCACATGGACGGAAATACTCCTTTGCTGTATGATAACTTGAAGAGTCTACAGAGAACTAGGGTGAACTCTTGAGCACAGGTCTTCAGGACAATTGTCGAAATTCCATCTGGTCCTACTGCCTTATTAGAGTCAAGATTTCGTAGAATTTTCCTGATAGTGCGATGGCGGATAGTGACCTCAGGCATTGATGCGTTTATTCTAGGTATCGTTGGGGTTTGCTTTCCATTGGTATCGAGGGTTAAGTTAGAGCTGAACATTTCGGCCAGAAGATCTGCTTTTTCTTTGGAAGATACGGCTGTCGTGCCGTCGAACCTCTCGAGTGGTGGTAAAGAAGAAGTTGTGAAATTCTTATTTATGGCTTTAGCCAAAGACCAGAAGGTCTTTGATCCAGGAGGGGCATTGACAAGCTTGTTGCATATGTTCGTGTCGTAGGATTCTTTGGCAAGATCGATCGTTCTTTTGCAGGCGTTCCTCGCGTGGACAAAGGCTTCTCGGTTGGCAATTGTCGGGACTTCGCACCAGAGTCGATTTGCTTGATTTTTATCACGCACCGCACGGTTGCATTCTTGGTTGAACCAGAGTTTGGGGTTAAAGATCCGTTTTGTACCATGAGGAATGTATGAGTCCATACCTAGCCTTATGATTTCGGTTACAGATTCTGCATATGTTGATGGGTCTTGTGAGCGAAAGCAGACATCTTTCCATGGAAATGATAGGTAAAAGTCCTTCAGTTCATTCCATTTGGCTGATCTATAATGCCAGACAATAGGGGTACCAGACGTGATTTTGGGCGGGGTTGTTTGTTTGGACGTGGCTGAGATAAGTTTATGATCAGATTTACCGAGCGGGGCGGTTATAAAGACTTGGTACTGGTCGGGATGTGTCGTGAAGAAGAGATCAAGAATGTTGGTTTGGTGATTGGGGGTTATCGGGTATGCGGGTAGATTCTTCAACTAGCTGGGTCACGTTGTGGCTTATCGCAAAGTTCTCAGCTTCTAGACCGGCGTTGTCGGTACGGTTGGATCTCAGCCAGTTCACGTTGTTAACATTAAAATCCCCCAAAAATATAATCTCTGTGTTGGGGTCGTTAGTTTGCAACAGCTCCAGCGTGTCGGAAAGATGTTGAAAGAGGTTGACGTAAGGAGGGTTTGTAGGAGAAAGATTCAGGCAGCAGAGAAATTTTGTTGCTTTTTGTAAGGTTAACTTGAACCACATGACCTCTAGGCCGTTTAATTAATCAAATGTTTAAATATTATAGGAATGAAGTCGATGTATTTTAATATTTCCCAAAAACTAGTACTTATGTGTTTTGTTAGCAACGGAATCAGTTTCTATGAATTCTTCCAGTATGTAAATCATATTAGATATTTTATAATTGTAAGTAACGACAATTCAACTGATTTCACATCTTAGACACTTTTGATCAACTTTAAAACAAAAAAAAAGTATGTGCAAAATTCTAATAAAACTAATTACTCTATAAACACATTCATGTTAAGCTACTTTTTTGTAGTTTAATTTTTTACGAAGTTTGTCTTTTATTATTTTAAGTTTTTAATCGTCCTATTTTAATATTATTTTTAAGTTGTTTTTTTTATTAATTTTAAAACAGAACAAAACATTTTTAGTATTATTGTAAAGAGAATAACTAAAATACATAGTGAATGCTGTATTTAATTAATTTATTTTGTTTTGAAAATGATTTAAATGTCTGTTTTTTAATATTATTAGGCTTCTCTTATAAGCAATTATATATCGTATGCTCTAGATATGAAATAAAAAATTGCTCTTAAAATAATAATTAATATATTTTAAGTAAATGGCTGTCTATTTTTAATATAATTTAAACGTTAATAAAACATTATACATGTAACAAAGTGAAAAAATTTCTTACATGGGAGACGACCCTGTACCTCCAAACTGGTAACGAGTCGCTAAAATCGCTCCCGCAAATTGGCATTAAAATCGAGTAATTAGGTACTTAAAAAATCCAAAGTGCATACTGTTAGTGTTTAGAAACTCTTCAGAACATCAAGAAATATTCACAGTGAGGACATATTACATCAATCTCCGAAATAAACATATATACTTTTCACAACAACATAAACTTACTGGAAGAAATAAATAGTTCAACCAGTTTTTTTCTCCTGTCCCACAACAATTTGATTGTCTGAACAGATCCGTACCCAAAAATGATTCAAACATATACAAATTGCAATGGATAACACTACCAATAATACAATATAATACAAACCTAATATCACCCATAACGTTTCTAAGAATAGGCGCCACTGATCCGCAGTACGATCATATACTGAGTTTCAGGCGCCAAATTTACATTACTCCCCCTGATAATACACTAATTCCAGATTTTTTGAAATAGATTACAATAATCTCAGTTACAGAATCTATTTATTACGAGACAATCTTAATTGTGTTAAATGCAAGAACCCAGGACACTTAGCTTCACACTGCCCAACATTTCCTTCATCTACCACCACTCCCTTGCCTTCATTACCACAACCTAACGTAAAAACAAATACTTTGGCATCTATTGCTTACTCAAATTTTTCTTCGTACACACACTTTGCAAGCAATACTTCAACAACTGAAACATCCCAAAAAACCCAACAATTAATATTTTATCAACCCCAATACCATCCACCCAGACTATTATAACCACTTAGCCAAATCCCATAGCCCCCATGTCTTCTACTTTAACAATTCATACTCCCAGCCAAAACAAAACTAAGACTTCTATAACAACCAAACCTATCCAACAAACTGAAGAAATAGAAGATCAACAACAACAACAGACACCAAAAAATAAAGCAGTTGGATTGTCACCAATAAACAAACCAACACATTTTAATCTTTCAACAAATCATTAAGAAAACCTTTTCAAGCAATTTTAAAAAGCACCATTGATTAGAATCTGAAACTGGTCGGATGTTGACAAAAAAAGTTCAAAATTCACCATCAACAACTGATAGATTAAAGAGGTACAACAGCCTAGTCAATTTACTTTTGATTGTAAATACCAGGATATAAAACATGATATTGTTTCTATTTTTAATTTATTAAGCGTATCTGTAGCTTGTGCAAGTTTAAGAAATTTGTAAGAGTCTTTTGTTAGCGTAAATGACTTTGAAATATTTACAATTTTGAAAAATTAACAGCATTGTTTTATATAATAAACATGTAACTATAATAATAGTTTAAATCTTGGTATACAGGTAACAAAAAAAAATTCAAGTTTTTAGCTATGACAAGAAAAAGGTAATGAATGTTTATTTTTTTATAATACTGTCATTTTATTTAATATATTAAATTCTTACTAGCAAGAACAATTAACTATTAAGATTAACAGAAATATATAATGATTTAAAAAAAAAAAAAAATGTTCACCTAATCCAGCAACAAATAAATTATTTCCCAAATAGTTTTAATTAGATTACTAGTTACCTTATTTTAAAAAAAATTGGTTATTTATAATTTAAGCTGTAAATTCTTTATCAAATTTTCAATAAATTTAATATTCTAAGACCCATACCAAATGTTAATAGCAATCAACCAATACAACACGAGTTTGTTCGATTGTAATTGAAAAAACCCTTGTTATATTTCTTTTAGTGAAATCAAAAAAAATTTCCTAATTTTAGAAAAGATATAAATCTAATTTCATTACTTTAGTTATTGATAAAAAATATTTTGAAATTTCTAAAATGACTACTATGTAGCGCAATTGCTATGATATAACTAACAATTCAATTTTTCTCGGAAAATAGAAATTAGTGTACAGTTCTAAATATACAGTTTGGTAAAATTAATACTTTTTGACAGACCTTATATGTCACTGAAAAATTTCGATACCTAATGGTTCCTTTTTGAGTTTTAAACCAAGCAGAATATTTTTAATAATAGGATCTTAAATAGTTTGCTGCCAACATAAGTTTGTTTTTATTTAATGCATTTATTTAATTAGACTATGATAAATTCGGCTAGATATTGGTTTGTCATATCTACATATTTTTTTGGGTAATTTAAGCATGGTACAGAGTATACAACATTCGAATTTTTATTGGTTTTTGTTTGGATTTTTAGTTGGGAAAATATTGGGGATAAGGTGTTTTGATCTTTATGGCATACTTTTATGTTGTGTTTGGAAAATATGTAAACCATCAAAATTTTGTACATCACATAAACATATTGGCTATTCTAGATAATAAAATATCAAGATTCAATTGTCAATTTTCAAGAAAACTTGCGTGTGATCCAGCGAACCATATCTCAGCTGAAGTAGCGGAGAACAAGCATCCAGTTATCACTGTATACCACTGCATTCAACAAAATGGCTTCAAATCAGTATATCACCGGAAACAACAGCTTCAAGCAACAATTCAACTGCCAGAATAAAAGCTGGGATAACACCACGTAAATAATAGCCCAGGAATAACAACCCTAAAAACAAATTTTAGATAGTGAAATTATGAAATTTACTAAAATTCACGAGTGCAATTATGGGTAATGACCTATAATGTACCAACTATTCTAGCAATAGTTCGGTAGGTACAAAAAAAAATAATAACGATCACTAACCTTTGGATAAGGGTTGCTCTCTTTGTTTCTCCTGTATAAAGATAATAAATTGAATAAATCTTTTCTCGGATGTTGAATGGAGTTGGTTTTACAATTTTCGTAGTTGTAGCGTGGGCGTGGTAAAACTAATCCTCACACAGAAGATATTTCAAAAAACAAAAGTTCCTGAATACCATAATGCATTAAACGATAAATTCCTAAAATAACCCAGTAACTTTCAAAATTGAATTCGTCCTAGGAAAGACAAGGATGTCTTGATATATTTAAAAGATATCACGACCAACACCGTTAAAAATCTTGTATGGAATAACAAATAAAAATTTTTAATAATACCTATGTTTAGATCACCTCATAAAATGTAGAAAAAATTAATTAACAGAATGGTAAACTTTAAACAACAAAATTAAATTTAAACATGTAACAACAATTAATGCAAAAATTATAAATTAAAATATATATGATATATATGACCGCCTAATTTATGTTTTTAACGATGTTGGTAATATGCATTTTATTATTTCGTTGTTAAGTAAAAAAATTTGGTTTCTTTTATTACTATAGATAATTAAAATGATGTCACATCGACTTGTAACTGATGTAACGTTTTGTAAAATGGAATGGAATCATAATAACTCATATTTTAGTGGCGATCGTAATAAGTATATATTTTTTATTTTCTATTTTAATTCCTGTACAACTTCTTAAGGAAACTTTTCCAAGCAACTTTAAAAAGTTTGACCATTAATTAGAATCTAAAACTGGTCGGATGTTGACAAAAAAAGATCAGAATTTACCATCAACAACTGAATTAAAGATTTACGACAAACTAGTCAATCTACCTTTAAATGTAAATACGAGGATATGGAACCTGATATTGTTCCTATTTTTAATTTATTAATCCTATCTGAAGCTTGTGCAAGTTTAAAAAACTTATAAAAGTCTTTTGTTAACTTAAATGATTTTAAAATAGTTACAAATTTAAACAACTACCATCATTTTTTTATATAATTGACATGTAACTATAATAATATCACTTAGGATTTTAAATCTCGGTAAACAGGTACCGAGAAAAAAATTTAATTTCAGGTGGGCGGTATGTCCCGCTTTCATAAAAGCGGCCGAGAATACGAGAAATATTTATTAACGCGATTACTAAAGGGTTGTAGAGCCATCGCGCATGTGCGCCTTTAGGATGAAGGTAAGAAGGGAGAATCCGAAACCAGAGAGCATTTTAAAAGAAACCTTTCTGTAAGAAGCATCTCTCGCTAGTGAGCAACACTCCACTTTCTCCATTGAAACTCTTTAACTAAAAAGTTTTTTCACAATGTGCTACTCAACATGCCCCGAATGTGATAGAAAAATGACACGTCCGTGTTCCTACGACAATACAAATCATTGTGAGACGACTACTATTTTTATCACCTGTACGTATTGTGAAGAAACAGATGATAATGATACAGATAGAGAAGAATAAATAGTACTTACAATAGGTACAAATATTATTGATAAAATTGAAGAATGTTTTTTATTTTTAAGTTAATCGATAATAGTTAGTTATGTAATCAAAATTATTAATTAATAAAAATTATAAAATACATATTATTTGTCTTAATTCTCCTAGTTTTCCTTTAATTATTAGTTTTTAAAATATTTTATCATAGTTTAATTTTTACTAATAAATATTTATTTTTTATATTTTTAGTTCATACCTAATAAAAATTTAATTTTAAAAATGTGTGTATTGTACAAAAAAATAATGTTAAAGCATAAATTATAAATATAATTATATGTAAAAAAATATTGTTTGTTTTTGGTTAAAGTTACGTACTAATGTATAGTAACATTTTTTCAAAATATTTATTATACAAAATCATTAAATTGTTATTAAGTTTATTTATCGTTTATTGTAATTATATATTTATATAGATGTGTTAAACGTTAAAATAATTTTTTTAACCACTTTTTATGTTTAATTGGTCAGAAAATTGTATTGGTATTAATTAAAATAAAACCATAAATGAAAATTAAATAACATTTAACTGTATTGGAAAATTAATAATTTAAAAACTAGATAGTGAAACTGTAAATTAACAAAAAAGGCACCCACTAATATTTTTAGTAACAGCTAATATTTTGTGTACATTTTTGTCATTTTTTTAAGGTAAAAATAAAATTTAAAAATATTCCTATTTGCAAATTGTTCAATTTTTAATAAAAACATTTTATCCATAAGAATAAAAATATTTTATTGCTGCCATATAATTTAAATCTATCTAGGTAAATGTCCTCTTTTCTGTAAATTACTACAAATTGACTTAATTCAATTAATTCTTAGTTTACGATATTTTGATATTTACTGGGTAATAAATATTCGACCACTACACGCAAGGTTTCTTTATTGCACTAAATAGAGAAAGCCGCTGCGTTAGGAAGAAGTAATTCATTCACTTGTATTTAAAGAAGACACAAAATTTAAATGAATATTTTTTTTATTCTTATTTAATTAGGTGATGGGTTTATTTGTTTGCTTTAAAAAAACAATATTTTTTATTATATATTATGTATTAAGATTACTTAATAATAAGGATAACCATAATATAAGGGTAGATAAATAAAAAACAAAAATCTACTAAAATATTTTATTACAAAAATAATTATTACAGAAAATGTTATTTTCTGACGAAATTTCATTCAGCTACTTTTATTTTAGTAAAAAATAATTTTAACACGTCTATTAAATGATCAAAGTAATCTAGAAAAGGTTTTTTATCAAATTGACCGAAAATTGCAACATTTTAAAATATGTACCATGAATATAGAACTAAATTTGCCTTAGACAACAGCAAAACAGAGGCACATATCCAAATTAAAGCTAAAATAATAAAATTTTCCATATTAATCCCTTATCTAAATTTTTTAAATATGTTAGTAACTAGTGATTTATTACAGTAATTTCTTCATCCAGCACTTATCACAGATGGCAAATAACTGTCACTACTGCAAATAAACCAGAATTTAAAAGTGTACAAAATAGAAACATTTTGTAATAGAGTATTTCACACGGTATTATATATGGAAAAAACGCCAAACTGATTAATCAATTTTCGCTTTGAATCCAAAATAGATTTTTAAATTTTTTAATTTCTTAAATTTTTTTTGTACGATATTATTAACAAATAGTAAGTAGTTTACAAATAAGAAATATTATGTTAATATTTTAATGATTTATTGATTTATATATATAACAAAAAAAGTAATTTAGCAGGAAAAATACTAATTTTAATATTTCTTTAAACATGGTAAAAATTTAAAAAAATAAATTTTTTCACCTAGAATCATTAAAGTGTAACGCTCTAATCAAATTTTGGACATTTTAACGGCGTCCACCTCACGACGTACGTTTAATATTAAAATAACATTGCTAATAAGTAAGTACTATCAGTGAAATTCAAATTTAATACAAAAAAGACCTTTCTCTACACATGGACCATGTTTGAATAATTTTATTTGAAATAACAGAATAAATTAATTTTTACTTAAAATTTAACAAAGTTTTTATTGGTATCGCTACAAAAATTCACAGTATTTTGTTGAAAGGAATACTTTTCTACTTAAATCTGTTTAAATTTTGTAAGTTAGGTCGTTTTATTATACGTTATTGTTGTTATTATTGTTATTGTTATTTAGTAAACCGTTATCCTGGAACCGTTGACATTTATATATTTCTACCTACGTCCAGTCAAATAATAAAATTAGTGGAAAAACCACTTATTTGTTATCATTTTAGCTGTTTCGCAAACAATCCTACATTCTTTCTATTGTAAAAGTGTATTAAAGAGAGATAAATTTTGTAGGTACCTGTGTATCCTTTATACATAAAATTTTACTAAATCATTTAAATCTTTTGTTAACAATTTAAATGGGTTTAACTTTTTACCACTTCAATGCACCTATTTTAAATCCTTTAGTTGAATTTTTACTTTAGGCAAATAAAAACTTGTCTAAAAGATTTGTGTTAAAAACGGTATCATTTTTGTAGCTTTTAGTAAATTTTTTTTTTAAATAATCTTTTTTTTGTGGTATGTAATATTTCTTTTTATTAAATTTTTTTTGGGATAAATAACTTTGAACGATTAAATTAACATCATTAAGTGTTTAGATATGTCCAGTAAAAAAAGTGCTAGAATAATAATTTTTTTTCAAAATACTTTCTTTTAAGTCAAAATTACTTACAAGATAAAATTAACTACTAACTGGACAAGATTTACTAAAATATATTATGATTTTAGTTATTTAACAGAATGTAGCTAATCCAACAGCAACAAAATTTTATGTGTGGTTGTTGCACGAAGAGTTTCGATTAACAGTAATATCAATTTCTTATTTAAAATGAAACATGGTATTTTTTATTAAGCGATAAATTCTTCAAATTTTATATAAATTTATTGTACCAAAAATTAATAGTTATTGGAGATACTTTCAAGCGATGTCAAAAATAACATAACTAGAAATCATAATTTTTTTATACTTTTGTTTTAGATTAGATATTAAATTTATAATAACGAGAACAATTAACTATTCAGATAAACATGAATATATAATGCTTTTTGTTTAACAAAAAATTAATTAACGTACCTGTAATAGTCCAAGTTAAGCAGAAATAATTATACAGCTTGTAAAAAACTAATTTTGGACAGCCGATAATAACTTTTTTTCTTAACATATACATTTAGACAATCTAGTAGGTAAACTAAATTTAAGTTAAGGTAAGAAATATTGAGTATTAATTAATATTTTACTTTTTTTTGATAAAAGTAAATCGACTTTTGTTTAATATTCACTAAGTTAAGAAAGGTCTTGAAAGATCAAAGAATCTCAGAATAGTTTTAAAAAATTTGATATCGTTAAGACTGAATATTAAAAGTTGGTATGAATGTAATGTTGAATTTTTTTTATTTTAAAAATTTATTATTTAAAACATAATATTTATTGACAGTAAAATATTGCAAACCCAATGAATAAAGATCTTGTTAATTAACAAACAAGTTTCTGTTGTTTCAGGTTTCCAGCGCCAATTTAGCAAAGTAAAATTATGGCACCAAATATCGGTACCCATGTCGATGTTAATTTAGATCTGTTCTTTTTATCATCTTGATGGGAATTTGATACACAAAATAAGTCTGAAATACTACTTCTGGATTCGGTCCCTCCGGATAAGCTATTCAACACGCAGCCTTGAAATGCCAGCTTAACTGAATTAAAACCATTTCCTGCTTTTACAGGTTGCACTGCCAACTGTAGCATTCTAGAAAATCAGAGACACAATATATCATAATATCACAATATATCCCAAAGAATTCTGGTTAATAGCATCTATGCATTCATAACTATCCGACTAGTTCCAAAACATTATGTTCCCTCGATGACGGAACTATTTTTGGATAGTTGTGTCAGCTAATGTCGAGTCTATAATATCAGCTAGGTCGTCTATCCAAGACATTTCGTATTTAAATGGTATGTATACCAATTGAATACGATATGTCTTGTTATTATAGACTTAAAATTAGCTGACACAACTATCCAAAATAATAATTCCGTGATCTAGGGACCATCAGGTTTTGGAATTAGTTGGATGGTCATGGATGCTTGGATAGAGGATCATCAAAAAATTTGTTGATCAAAAAGAAGGGCCATCAGGGATCGTATTTACTGTTGTCCCGCAAAAATCTTTTCCACTTCAACATCTAAAAAAAACAATAAAGTCGAGTGAAAAAGTTGGAGCAAGATCTTGATATCCTAGGTTAAAAAAAATCCTAGCACGGGTGCCTAATTTGTAAAAAGGGCTTTATGAGCAAAAGCAATATTAAAGGTCATATTACAATACACACAGATAAAAAGCCCTTCAAGTGTATACAATGTGCGAAGGTTTTTCGGCAAAAAACTCACCTAATTAAACATAGCCCTTTGGGTGTGATACTTGTGGTAAAGCTTTAAGAAAAAAGCTCACATGTTGAAACATAAACAGATGCACAAGAGAGAAAGGAATTAAGACGTGAAGCCAAAAAAGAAAATTTATTTATGTTTTCGTGTTAATTTATTTCAATATTTTACTTAAAAAATAACGACTCTTAACATTAATAAAGCATTTTAAATGTTTGTGTTTTATGTTAAGTAATGACAAATAAAAAGAAAGTAGGATTGATTATGAGACTTTCAATCATTGTTATCTATTACATTAAGATTTCAATTTTGTCTTCTATTCTTAAGATAAGTCTTAAGGTTTTAAACATTTTTCTTTTTTTATTAGACACAGTTTTACCAATTAAAACTTTTAAACTTCTAAATTTATGAATATATTGAAAAAAAGTTATAATATTTAACTAAAAAATAGAGTACCTACTATCATTTTTATTTTTCTAGAGAAAATTTTATTAATGTATTGTACCATGTCCCATAACAAAAGTTAAAAGTTATTGAGATTTACCAATTTTGTTCAATTTTTCGACAAAAAAGCTGATATTTTATTACTGATTATTGATTATGTTGATAAGAAATGTTGTATATTATATTATACCCTTATTTTCTTTTTTTAATTTATTTTAAAATTTACACAACGACAATTGATTAAAATTGTTTTACAAGTATTTGAATAGTAAACTTCGCATATTTTGTCTAGTTAATCTATAACAATAAATAAATAGATTGGTAATATTTATTTATTCAAATCTGTTTGTATTCAGTTTGTATTGAAAATACTCACTAAACTGTAAGTAAATTAAATGTTGGCTTAACACATAAACAAAAGAATTTTTAACTGTCATGCTTTTTACAAAATTATCCAAATTATTTATTTTATTTTTGTGTCCATTTTTTAAGTTAATCAAGTGTTTAAATAGAAGGCTATGCATATTTTATCTCGTTGTAAATAAAAGAAATACGTTTTTTGTGGTAGACCATCAATTGATGTCGGACCTACAACAAAATTAAGAATTAGCAAGAATAAGAAGAAACTGATCAACCCAAAATATCTTTTAAATGATATAGTTAGGATCTCTAAACAGAAGAGTGTATTTAAAAAAGGCTATTTAGCCAACTTTTCTACGGAATTGTTTAAAATTATCAAAGTCAACAATACATATCCCACAACTTATATTTTAGAAGATATGGATGGAAATCCAATTAAAGGTGCCTTTTACGAACCTGAATTACTGAAAACGAAGTATGCTGATATTTATTTAATCGAAAAAATTATTCGTCGGGCCTCTAATAGTGTTTATGTTCGTTGGCTCGGTTTTACCGACGAACACAATTCATGGATTAAAAGCAGTGACTTAGTTTAGTAATTCAATGTCTGTCAAAAATATAACCTTTTTATGTCTTTATATAATAATAATAAATGATGATGATACTCGTTAAATTATTTATTTAAAAAATGCTAATGTTTCATTAATTATATATTTTATCAATATTTATGTACAGTATTGACACAATTATTCATCGTATATATAAAAAAACAAAATAAAATCATTAAATCTATATTGTTGCAATGTCTACAAGATAAAAATGTTTTTTTTAATCGTCGTCGTCGTCGGCTATATCATCATCATCATTGGTATGGGCTGTAAGGTCGTATTTCTGGATGATGTCATCAGGTAGGTATGGCAAGATGTCATCAGGTAGGTATGGCAACAGATCCTTGATATAACCTTTCAGATCACATTTGACGATTTCCTCACAAAACTGATACAGATCCATCTGTCCTTCATTGAATTTTTCACAAAGATCTGCACCATCGTTATACTGCTCTTCTTTTGTCTATACACAATATGATTAAATAATCATCTACATAAAAAATACTAGAAAAATAACTGCGATACCGGAAAAGACAGGAAATAAGGAAAAATGCAAGCAATTGCAAAAATTACTACAAGCTCTTTAAAACATGAATTCGACTTTAAAAATACGAAAATACTAGCAAATGATTCAAATCATCTCAAATAAACTATAAGAAAATGATACACACAAAAAAAGAAAAGAAATAAATTATAAACAAGACATAAATAAAAGCTCAATAATTTTAATTATTTAAATATGTTTAACCCAAAGATGACAAAAAAATGTTGTTAAAAAAATATAAAAATCAATGAATCTCTGTCTCCAAAAATGTAAATAAATATAATTTTAATATACCTCATACCTAATAAGCAAAAGTATAAAATGAGCACAATGAAACAATAAATAACAACGGTTTTATTATTAAATAAACATACCTCTAACTGTAAATCAAATAATAGATTATACCTACCCCTATCTAATCGCAAGAGTTATTATTTTTCATAGTCTGTTTAATCTAGTCATTTACTTTTGTAAACAATACCTTTCACAAATCCTCATAAAAAAAAGTATAATAGCATTGGATCAGGTGATAGGGATGGCCATGTTATTGATCTCTGCCTACCTATCCACCGATTGGGACATATTATGTAGGGGTACTGCTTAATCACTAGATTAAAATACATAGATACATAGGTAATTGTTTAAACTTAATGTTTATTTCAAGGAGTTTATGAGTAACATTTTATATTTCAAACTCCATGTTTTTAATTATTTTAATATTTTTAACCCAAAGATGACAAAGATTGTGTCGACACATTGTTAAAATAAATCGGACCGAATCAGACCTTTATTTCCTCCAAGAATTTAAACTATATATTTAAATATACCTGATACATAACAAGCAAAATTATACAATGACCACAATGGTCCAATGAATAACAACGGTATTTATTAATAAAAAAATAAACTTTTAACTGTACATCAATGAATAGGATTATCCCCTTCCCCTACCACTGCATAAAGCAGGTAGAAAATATAACAATAAATTTTTCAGTCCAACTTGTTTAGTTATCCAAGTAACACATCCAGTGATAATTATTAAAGTATGGCTTTTAAACGAAAAATCTGTTATAATTATTTGGATCAACCACCAAAAAAAAGAAGTAGAAGATCAAATGACAATGATCCTATTTATCCAAAATATATTTTGGATATCTACGATAAAAAAAAGCAGATAGAAAACCAACTAAAAATCAGTTACAACGAAATTAAAAGCATGGAATTAAAAATAATAAGCACAGCTCTGGAACTAGAAATTGGACAGACCTGTGAAAATAAAAGACAATTATTTTTAGTTGTAGATAATTTATCTGGTTTTATAATGCATAACATAAAAAATAACTGCAAATACAAAATGTTTGGAAGGATTCTAGGATCCAAAACACCATTAAATTATTCTGCTGCATCAAAAAATGCAGCAATATACTTAATTGAAGTACTAAGAAAGAAAAAGAATCATATCAATTTTCCAAAGGATTTAGAATTTATATGTGCAGGAATAGAACAGTTGTAATTGCAACACAAGACTGGAAACTCCATTGACAACCAATAAAAATTTAAATTGGATTATTAGTAACGATACTTATTTATTAATTTTGAACGGAAGCTTAAAAGTTGGACGGTTTTGTTTTTTATCCCGTTAATTATTGTAAATAAATGTATACATTTTATTTTATTTTTCTTATAATTATGATGTCAAATTTAAAGTTTGTTTTTATTAGTAAATGTAATTATATAAAAAAGGTATTAAATACTATTTTTGTGTAATTAATGTTATAAACTTTTTACTTTCTTTATCACTGATTGTACTATTTTTAAGTCAACGATAATTGTAAAATAAATTATTTTTGTAAATAAACGTGTATTTTTCTAAAAAAAAATTTTTTATATAATAAAATGGTATTTTTTTATTATTAATACTAGTAATTACTTAGACCTTCTTTATTTATGCAGTACAAAAAAGGAAATGTATGTAATTTCTACAGCATAACATTTTATGTACTATTTTTTATTCAGAAAAAACATTTTTAAAAGGATTTTAATAGTAATTTTTAGTTTTTGTAAAAAAATTTTGGTTCAGCTACAAATTTAGTTCAGACATTGTATTAGTAGGTTTATTAGTTAAAAATAAGACGAGGAAAAAAGATATATTTTATCATGATTCTTTAGTTAGGTACATAATAAATAATTAAAGGTAGTTAATCTTAAATGCTTACACAGTACATTTTGACATTGAGTTAAGTTTTTAAGTACCTATACTATAATGATGTTACTTAAGTATTTCAATTTTCGTTAATTAAAACTTTTGTTGCCTCAGAAACGGTTTAAACATTTTTAATAAGTTTAATACTTGGGGATAAAATATTGTACTTTTTTTGGCCCTAATACAAAAATAAACCTTAGGTTTCCATCATATTTACAAAAAGTATTTTTAATATTTTAATTTGTTTTCTTGTTAGGTACATACATTATTATATTTTTTTTTTTCAGTTTAAAATAGAACAAAAAATTTGTATAAGAGTATAAAGATCTGACATTTAATAATGTCATGTTGTTTTTGACTTCTGACATATAGTGTCAATAATGACCAAATTAAATTAAATTCTTTATTTATTTAAGATTACATAAACAGTTTAGTTGTAATAGAAAATACTCAAAGAAAAACTAAAGTAGAGCCCGGAAATGGCATTTTATAACCCCAACACAATCGCTTGCAATAAAAAAAAATATGCATTTTTAACAATGTTACAGTTGTGATACTCGTAGAGAAATTGTTGTAGTGCCAGGAAATGGCAAAATAGTGATTCAAAATGCGTTTACGTTATTCTACTATTTAATAACCCCATCTAAATCGCTTGTAATAAAAAGAAAATAGTTTTTTATTATATATTTTTTAACAATAGTTGAAATAGGATGTACCCAAAATTCTAGTTTTTTAAAAAATACCTAATAAATAGTTAGTAAATACTGGGTTAGTTTTCACTGATTGTGCCAGAAGGCCTGTGTCAACTTAACATACGTGGTTTATAGCTATGTATAATTGTATATGCTGTAATCGTAATCGCGACTTGCACTAAATCATTAGATATGCAGCTTGTGTAATGAAGCTAATTTACGGTTGTCATTTGCAGTCAAAACCATACACCCAACCATGGTCTTAATCTATAATTTTTTAAAGTATTGATTAAAATCATGAGCTTTGACTTCCTTGCGTAAAATTAAAAAAAAATTAATTACTTGTTTGTGAAATTTGATTTTTTAAATATTTTTATTTAAAGCTGCTTATTTAAAATGAATTTTGATACTTATATTATATTTTTAAAACTGTATCAATTATTTAATAGTTTATAAAATAAATTTCAAAATTTAGAATTTTGCTTACTATATTAAAACATCTGGTCATTTAAAAAATATTATTTGTTCAAAGTAGTTATATAATGTGGTTGGTTTTAATCTTGCATATTTTAAAATAGTAGAGGATCCGAAGTAAAGTCGACTTCCACCCATCTGTTTAATGAATAAAAATATTTTATAAGTAATTTTTTTACATTACATTACAATCTTGCGGTAGGCCCTTTGGTATCGGCACCTATGTCAAACCTAGATCTTTTAATCGTCTGTGACTACCGCTGTCTCTTTAGGGCCTCAGAATTCTAGTTCGCTTATTTTGGCAAACCTTAGGATTTCTGTTGGCGCTGTCTCTTTTAGATCGTTTGGATCCATTATCACACAGCCACAAGTGTGATACCTGTACACCGATAGCATCGGGCAGTGACAGAGAATGTGTATATTGCTCTTCTCCTCCTCTTTGCATAGTCGTCAGTTTTTTTAAGCCGCCAGCTTAAGTTTGAAGAGGTGCGCCTTTAGTGCGATGTGTTATGTGCGTGCTGCTCAGCCTACTCCGGTCCATCGTCCAGAGGGCGTCAGCACTCTTCTGGAGAGGTTTTTTCATCAGCTGTTTTGATGTTCTGCAGCCAGTATTTACATTTCACTGAGCAATATGTTCTTGTTCAAGGAATAATTTCAATAAATTTTTTGCTTCGGCAATTGACAATCTGACCAACTGGCTTCTTGGTTCCACCAGGGTACCATTTCTTGCCAGTTCATCGGCTACCTCGTTGCCGTTTATCACTGTGTGCCCAGAAACCCATGTTTACCGTCGCTAACTCAGTGAGTGCTTGCATGCAGTCCCACACCACCAATGATGTTGTGATGCAACTCACGAGGGCCCCAATGGCCGCGCGACTGTCAGTGAGAATATTAATCTTACTGTTGGTCACTCTGTTTTTTGTCAGGTGCGTAGCACACCTGAGTATAGACTTTGGCCTGAAAGACCAGGGCGTATTTCTCATCTTTTCACTCGTGGGCTGTTCAATGGTGTTTTCTTCAACCAGTCTCCTCTGGTTGGTATTTTTGTTTTATGGTTTTTTTCTATCAAAGTTTTTTCGAAATTTTGTCCGATTTTATTGTGAAGGGGTGTTTGTGGAGGGCCTCGATTTTGTTGTGGCCAATTTCGTTGCTTCTCCATCCCCCTGGCACTTTAGTCTGTATGCAGTGTTCCTGGCCCGATCATAAGTAATTTAGTATGTTTAAAATTATAAAAAAAAGGGTTGCCTGATAAAATCCTGGCCAGGCTATAATTAATTAAAAATTCAAAAATTTCTACCGATGAGTTTTTACGAAAAAAATTTTTACACAAACCGTAAGTACAAAGCCTATAGAATATGCAAACGTAGGGTTGCCTATATTTTTACTGGCCTAACTTTTGGGTTGCCAGGTATAAACAGGTATTGTGGTCCTAGTTAGTTTCACCTACTTGTTAATCTTGTTTTATTGCGAACACGATGATATAGGGTTGACCCCAATTTTTTAAAAATAAAATTTTTATGCGACATACTAATAAAATAATTTTATCCACAGAGAGGTGAAGGTCGATTTTACTTCGGATCTTTCACTATAAATATTGCATTGATATTGACAATACGTGATCATTCTTATTTTTGTAATCAAAAATTGTTTCTTATGTGACTCAGATAATCTCTTAATTGGTTTTAATGAGGTTACAGCTAAAATATATGGCGTGAATAACTACAACAGAGTAAATGACGCAAAAAATTAATTTTTTATAAAAAATTATATTGCGAAAGAAGACCACGAAGTTTTAAAAAAAATTAAATATTTTGACTCCAACACTATACCGCCACGCTGAATATCGCTACAACAAACTATTTTGAGAACAAAATAATAATCAAAATGTATTTCAGATGAATTAGACATAGGACAATAAATATGAATTAAAATTTTTTTTTTAAAAATGTAATATTTATAATTATGGTGTAGTATAATAAAATTTTTGTGCTGAACAAAATATCCTTAGTGTAAGTTTTTTTATTTTTTAATTTGACATTTTCGACGGTTCATTTTTATTTAATTTCTTGAAAAAAGAAAAAAATTTTAAGCAAGTATACATGGCTTTCTGATTTTTACACTCTAATGCAGAATTTATATTTTAATATAAATTTATAATGTTTTAAAATTATTCTGTTAATCTAACATACATCATCTTTCCAATTATTATATATTTCAAATTCCTTTTATAGGTATACTACCAGTTGCTTCAAAATACAACTCTGTGTCTTCGTCTATCGCACGAAATATTTGTCTGGGACCGCTTTGTCGCACGTTCACAGTCCCATTAAAACTAGTATCTTACTTAAAATTTTATACTTACAGTTGTTTTTTATAATTTGGTTTATAAATCCAGATAATTTTTGTACAAATGGTAGTTTATGTACATTTTTTTTACAATAATCTCTTCTTCCAGCCATTCGGTTGAAATAACAAATGTTTTATTTTTGTGCAGATAAATTCAAAATCATTTGGAAAATAGATGTTTATTATTATTTTTTTTTCAGGCAAGTTTAGTGCTGCGTTTTTTGAAGCAACGAAATAATTTAAATGTGATTTATACCTACAAATGTTTTTTATAATCTGGTTTATAAATCCAGATACAATTATATACAATTTGTGCAATATTTTAAAAACAATCTCTACTTTCTAAATCAAGGGCCATGATGATTACTTTTAATTTTATGCATTGAATTTAATTGTAATTTAGTTTTAGGTGGTTTTCCACCATCTATATTTTAAAAGTAATAAATCACGAGAATAAACTCCAGTCTATAAAACTCTTATATAAAAAGAATAAAATATATATTAACCACTTGTACTCAACAAGACAAAAGACAAATAAGGGTTAAAAGGCAATATAAGGTTTTTATAAACAAAAATTGAAATACTCTAGTTGTATAAATATAGAATACTTAAAAACATAACTCTATGTTAAAATGTACTGTGTAAATATTTAGAATCAATTCTAATTATTCCTTATGTACCAACTACAGAAACAAACTAAAATATATATATATTTTTTTAAACTAATAAACCAAATGAGTCCTGAACTAAATTTGTTACTTAAGAAAAAACTAGTACCCAATTAATGAAAATATTTTTTTTAAATCAAAAATATTACATAAAATGGGTAAAAACACGCTTTAGAGTTCACACCATTTTATTTTACAATAAAAAAAATTATTACAAAAATACACATTTATTTACAAAACTAATTTATTTTACAATTGTTGACTTAATACTATCATTAATAAATTAAGTAATAAGTTTATAACATTGATTAAAAAAAAAGGATTTAATACCTTTTTTATATAATTTCATTTACTTTAAAAGAAAACTTTTAATTTTACACCATTTTATTTTCTAGGAAAAAAAAAATAAAATTTATACATTTATTTACAATAAATAACGGGGTTAAAAACAAAAACGTCCAACTTTTAAACATCTGTCCAAAACTAGCATTTAAAATTAATAACTAAGTATCGTTCCTAAAAATCCAATTTAAATTTTCATTGGTTCTCAATGGAGTTTTCAGTCTTGCGTTGCAATTACAACTGTTCTATTCCCGCACAGATAAATTCTAAATCCTTTGAAAAATCGTTGTCATTTTCTTTCTCCGTTAATATTTTAGTTGTTGCATTTTTTGATGCAACAGAATAATTGAATGCTTCTTTGGATCCAAGTATCCTTTTAAACAATTTGAATTTCCACTTGTTTTTTATATTTTTCATTATAAAACCGGATAAATTATCTGCAACTAATTTTTCCTTTTTTTCACAGCTTTGTTCACTTTCTAGTTCTAGTGCCGTGCTTATTATTTTAAATTATATGCTCTTAATCTCGTTATAATTAATTTTTATTTGGTTTTCTAGCTTTTTTTTTTCATCGTAAAGGTCAAAAATATATTTAGGATAAATAGGATCATTTCTGTTTTTTTTTCTAGAAAATTTTTTTGGTGGTTGATCCCAGTAATTATAACAGATTTTTCGTTTAAAAGCCATATTTAAATTATCACTGATTTGTGTTACTTTGATAACTGAACAGTTTGGACTGAAAAATTTGTTATTAATATATTACCTACTTTATTCAGAGGTAGGGGGTGGGTATAATCCTATTCATTGATTTACAGTCAAAGAAATATTTATTTATTTATAAATACCGTTGTTATTTATTGTCCCATTGTGATCATTGTATACTCTTGCTTGTTATCTATCAGGTATATTTAAAATAAATAGTTTAAATTCTTGGAAATGAAGGTCTGATTCGGATCTGACTAATTTTAACAAAGTATCGACACATTTTTTGTTATCTTTGGGTTAAAAATACTAAAATAAATAAATACATGGAGTTTAAAATATAAAACGTTACTTATAAACTTATCCTTAAAATATACATCAAATTTAAACGATTACCCATGTATGTATGCATCTTAAACTAGTGATTAAGCAGTACTTAAATATAAAATAAAAAAATAAATAATATAATAAATAGTATATAAACTCGAAAAAGGGGAAGAATTTAAGGAAGTAATCAAGAGCAAAATGCAAATGCTACAAACTAAAATTGATGTAGAAAGCGTGGAACAAGAATGGAAAGAAGTAAAAACAATAGTAATGGAAGCGGCTAATGAAACTAAACGAAAAACAACAGGAAGTCGCATAAATGGATGGTACGACCAAGAGTGTAAAAGCATTACTTTTCTGGACAACCTCACGAACAAAAACAAAGATGCTTTTAGTACAGCTCGTACCAATGCCAGAAAATTACTAAGAAGGAAAAAGAAGATACCTTTGAAAGAAAAATTGAGAAAAGTAGAGAAAAAAAAACGACAACAATCAAGCAAGAGAATTCTATAAAGAAGTAAAAGCTGAAAAGACGGGACAAGCTATAAGGGTACTAAATTTTGTAGAAGATGATACTGGAAGATTGCTGACCTCAGAGGATGATATAATATAAAGATGGAGGCAGTATTTTTTTAAATTGCTTAACAAACAGATAGATAAAAATGACCAAAATGTATGTTTTTATACAGCGGAGCTGGATTTAAAGAAATAACAGAAGATAGCAGAATTAGAGAGGAGACTAGAAGACCACTTCTACACCCGGTTAAAAAAACTTATGCCCTTCTGGAGAGTACAACATATTCGCGTTTACCGTTAACAATAAAAATAAATAGGTATACCTATTTATGAGTTTTTGGCAGATAAGGATGGGCAAAAAGATGTCTACTTCTTAAAGAGTCACCACAAAAATACCTTTTTACGTGTTTACAATAATCAAGAAGCATACGGTTGCATACGGTTATGTTACAATACTTTATAATAACGGAATAAAATTAATATTTTTACCAAACGAAAACCATTTGTTACCTCTAAAACAAATGAATATACGAGTTTTAACGACAACAAATTTACCATAATCGAAAACTAACCTAACCTAACATTTACCATAATAGAAAAGTTTACTCAGACGTTTGGAAAAATGTAGACGTTCCATTTACCCAAGTGGAGGTAGAGAGGCTTAACATCGTTACAATGTAAAAAATTGCATGGGGACATAAAATTTAAAGATTGTCATCTATTAGTGGTAATAGCTGGAATTAAGAAAGGTATGCGTAGAGGTGGACTCCGGTACATAGTAAAACTAGATGATATAAACGTATTGCACCTTTCGAATAACTGGTTGGAACAATAATTAAAAGAAATTGACTTAGATTATAAAATAAAAATAAAAATTGACGTGTTAAAACATACACCTAAGAAAAACAAAGAAAGAATTGTATTTTGTGTCTAAGTTTTGTTAAACCTATGTATATATTTTAACAAAATAAATTTTTTAAATAAAAAAGTTGTGTTACCAATTTTCCCATCATAGTATTTTTTAACCTTAAAGCATCTGTTTAAATAAGTGGGATGGTGGAGTGTTGCGGAAGGGTTGATGAGGTGACAGAAGGTTGAGTGGGGGTTGTGAAAACTCGATCGTGGAAGGTAATGTGGTAATTTTACCTATATGAAAATAGAAATTTTTTTTTTAAAACCCCGTAAGTCTCTGTATTTTTTTCTTTTTTTTGTACTTGGTAAATTTTTATTTTTATATTTTTTTTGTAGCTCTTATATCACGCAATTGTTTTAATAAACTACTTATTATTTTCTATAGTGAAGAAGCATGAAAATAGGATTAATGCCTTGGAAATAAGTAGTCTAAAAAGTATAGCCGGAGTGACTCGGTTGATAAAGTAAAAAATAGTGAGATAAGAGAACGCTGTGGTGTAATAGAAAATGTGGTTACAAATATAGATAATAAATGCTTAGATGGTTTGGACAACTAACCATGTTTATTGCTATTGTCTCAGTAATACAACAACGTTTACCAGAAACTTATTTAGATGTCAGTAATGTTTACCTACCAAGTATTTACACCAAAGCATGCAACAATGCCTTGTCTCACTAATTTTAATGTTATTAAAACTTTACACTGCCAACATCTAATAAAATTTCACTTTACCCTCACACCCCTTTAACACCCTCACAAAAAACATTTAAATAATGAGTCATACGTGGGGGGTACATAGGTACATGAAGTCCGTTTCCGTCGCATCCATACAGAGTAGCAATGCACGTTTCTGTCCTTATATTTATTTTTAAAAAAAAGAGAAAACAGCAAAAATTATAACTGATTATTTTAGTAATGCCAAGAATAGCAAAATATCTAAAAGAAAATACTGTTGGATACTGGATAATGAAACAAAATAACATAGTTTGAAATTCTTAATTTTTTTTTTGGTGTATTAAATTGATCTTACCACGAACAATTTAACTGTTAAGTAAAATACAAGAATAACAAAAACTTTTAAAAAGTAATAAAAAGAAGCTACAAGTGTTCAGGAAATCTTTGAATAAAGAATACGTACAGGTTGTTTGGAAGAAAGTCATATCTATCCCTGGAGAATAAATTTTTTTTATATAAAGCTATCATATTCTTCTGTGGTAAGTTAAATTTCTTAAAAACATTAAAATCTTACAGTAAAGAACACTATCATAGGTTAATCGCTGGAATGGGATGGACTACTTACTAAAGGGAAACTACTAATTCAGACATTTCATAACATTTATTTATTAATAATTTTAATAACATAATTTAATTATTAAATCCTTAGAAAAAAATAGTAATAACTAAAAATCCAGCAAGATTTTAAAATTACTTACATACAGTGTGGAACAGCTAAATTAAATGAATTTATTATTTCTAGTAATGTGCATATTTGAAAAAAATCCCGAAACAAATCAATTTTAAACTATAAAATAATATCCCGCAAACAAAAAATTTCACTGTAAACTTACTTCAATTTTATTTATTAAATATAATATCAAATGTTTTTAATACATTTAATATTTAATATGTAGATAAGTATCTTTGTATACCTATTTATGTGGGTTTTTGATAGATTAAAAAAATATTTGTTTTTTTGTGATCACTGAGTATAGTATTTTAATAATAATTTATATTTAAATAAAAATATATTAATACAAGAAACAAAAAATAAATATAGGTTTAGCTGTAACAATTAAAATAAAATTTATTAAAACTCAATTTAATATCCGTTTTAAATACTTATTTAAACATGCACAAACTTAAGATTCATTAACTTCTATATAAATCGTAAAAAATAATCATAATCATAAAAATAAATCATATTAAATATTTTATAATCGTGGATAACGAAAATTCAAATTATTTCACGTATTAGACACTTTTGATCAATTTTAAAACAAAACAAAAGTATGTGCAGCATTTTAATTAAAACAAATTACTTTATCAGCACATTGAGGTTAAGCTACTTTTTTGCAATTTAATTTTTCACCGGGTTTGTCTTTTATTATTTTAAGTCTTTAATCGTCTTATTTTAATGATATTTTAAAGTTTCTTTTTTTAATAATTTTACAACAGTACTATTGTAAAGAGAATAATTAAAATACATAGTGAATGCTGTATTTAATTAATTTGTTTTGTTTTGGAAATAATTTATTTTTCTTTTTGTCTTTTTTTTGAAGACGAATGCTTCTCCTATAGGCAATTCTGTATCGTATGCTCCAGATTTGAAATAAATAATTGCTCTTAAAATAATAATTAATATATTTAAAGTAAACGGCTGTCTATCTTTGTTATAATTTAAACGTTAATAAAACATTATACATGTAAAAAAGTGATGTTATACATAGTGGCCTTTGGACATTATCCATCAAAAACAAATATTATAAAAGATTCCATACGGGACCGATTTTGTTTACAGAGAGGTTTACTTTAACTTTTAGGTAAAGGGATTTTTGTATAGGTACTAATAAAACGGGGAATTTTAATGCAGTTAACAATCGTTTAGGTATGCAAGAATTTAAATCATTTTTTTCCTGACAACATATAACAATATAGGAATCTAAAAATTTAAACATGGCTTATAAAGACTTGCCACAATATTTTGGAAAAATTGACAAATATAAAAGTATAGATATAGACAAGTGCAGGGAAGATACATCTTTGCATCTACCGTCGGATTTGCGATCATCTCCCGTACTATGGACAAGATGATTAAAATTAGTAAGAAAGGAGATGTGATATCCAAAAAAGAAAGAGTAAATCAGAAACTGGAAGAATGCATTACAAAATTGGTTCCAAAACAGAATAAATGTACAGTGAGATTAATAAAACGCTGTCGTGTAAAAGAAGATGTGATTACAAAGATAGATAAAGGAATGCTTAGATGGTTTGGACACGTAGAAAGAATGGATAAAGAAAGATTGACGAAACAAATTTATAAGGCGAGTGTGAATGGACGTAAATCGGTAGAGGTCGACCTCGGTGAAAATATCTCGATCAAATCAACATTGTTTTGAAGAAAGGCTAGGTCAAAAGTACCAACAACCGACAAGCATGTATGAGAGCACTGATGAAAGTAGAGGAAGCAAAAGATGTGTGTAAGAACCGTAGCAAGTGGAAGGAAGCGGTCTCTGCCTACCCCTACGGGAAAAAGGCGTGACTATATGTATGTATGAGATTGAACGGGACGTGAAATAGGGACTTTTTTTTAATTTATGCTTGCCGGAAATTTTAGGGGAAAGTGTAAATTAAAAACTATTAAAATTAAATGCGAACAAAAGTTAGGTAATGAGACATTTGTGTTCTATTGTATTATTATTTATATTTATATTGTTGGTAAAACTACTGGAAAACTTTAAAATTTATTCTGTTAAAACCTACCATTTCTTAGATACAGACTTTTTGGAAAAGCGTTCTAGCATAGTTTTTAATTATTTGTATCTTGAAATATTGATATCGTGTTTCATAGTTATCGTTGCTTTTAGAATTAAAAATATTTTTCGTAAATTAAAAGATTTTCATATTTTTAATAAATCACTGAAAAAGGCAATTAAATTTTTTTTGGAAAAGTAGTCCGTTTTTGTTTGCCAATCCCATAATAAGTGCATAATAATATTTTTTATTTTTATGTCCCGATTTTTGCGACAGCAGGTCTTGGCTTATAGTATTTGAATAATTTTTAATTACCGGGGAAAATTTTTAAATTGCATATCCGATTTACTTGATTTTTTACTTAATGTTTTATATTAATTAAATCTTGTCTAAATGTAATTATAACCATGCCACTATTAACATCTAACACCGCAATTTATCTCGTCTAGTTTGATATCGGATTATTTATTTTGTACCTAGTTATAGAATAAAAATACGTGAACACTACATAAAAAGCAAGTGTTTTAGTATCAATATTTTAACTCAGGAATAATAACTTCTACATTCCATTTTTAAAAATCATTTCTAAATTATTACATTTATTAATGGTCGTGGAAAGAATACTTTATGAACTACGTTTTAAAATAATAACTCAATATGTATTGCTTTAAATTACAAAACTAAAAATGGCAACATCTGAACGTTTATTTTATGAAAAATTATATAGTAATTATATTGTTGCATTAGTACCTATTTGTTAAAATATTTTTAAAACAATTTTTGTAAAAAAATTATTTTAAATTTTATTCAAAATAAAAAATTTCTCTTAAAAAATATATTTTAAAGTATATGGCTGTCCATCTATTTTTAAAAAGTCTTGAAGTACCCACTGAATTTGTTTTTACATACTCAAGCCATTTATTAATAGAAAAATTACATGATAGCTTTGGAATGGATTAATAATGGTTTTATTTAAAAAGGCTACATTTATACTTACATTTAAAGAATTTACAATGGCAGAGGGATGTCTTTTATAATACCTAGATTAGATTAGATTACATTCCTCGAAAAATAAAATTTAAATAAGCCTGCTTTGCCATTCTGGGAAACCTTTTATCTTCTTGCACTAATTTCTTACAAGAATGCTACCTGTTAGGTATTTAAATTTTACATTGCACTGATTTATGCAATAATTTTTTTCTTTACTTTACCAAATGTCGTTTTCAAAATTTAGTTTAGTTTTATAAATAAAACCATACGAAAAAGGGGCAATAACGACTATGACCAGGATTCTGATACCGATAGCAACTATGACTCCGATGATAGTTTTGAACTATCATCGGGTTATAGTAGCGACGATGAGCGTGTAAACTCTAAATATCATAGAGACAGATATTTTGTGGGTTACAGTGACGAATTTAGTGACTGTTGTGATGGTGACTTCAGTGACGGTGATGACGAACCCTGAAATTTAAAGTTTTAATAAATTTATTGTGCTTCAAAATTGTTTTTTGTTCTATAATAATCTAATTTATTGAGAATATGATGGTTTTCAAAAAACACAACCGCAATGTCTGGGAATATTTGAAAAAATTAATCTGTACCTAAATTTTTTAATACCTATGGATAAGCACAAATTTGTTTTATGGGGTAATAAAAGAAAAGAAAAACAATATTTGGAGTATTATTCTGTACTCCTGGACTTTGGTTTTTTTTGTTTTTAGACATCAATAATAATATCAATACAATAATAATAATACGTTTATTGACCTCTGTTAAAAGAAATTTAATAATAATTTTGATAATAAATATTTCGACAAATTGTTATTAGACAACAATACCTTTTGCGTTTTAAAAACGGTTTAATTTATAAATAAATTTAACCAAAAACATAAAAAAATTTCACAAATTATTATACCTATAATTTACGGTTTTACATTATTTTCTTGTAAAATATACTTACGCACATTTTTAAAATTAAATTTTTAATGAGTATAAACTAAAGATATAAAAATAAATATTTATTAGTAAAACTACATTTCGTTATTGAAAGAGCCACCAAAGATTATGAAAGAGTCAGTCTGTATTATAAAGTGTAGTTAATTGTGAAAATTATGCAAGATAATAGATAATTATTGCACTAATCCATCTGTAAAATAAATAAATTTTAATTTTGTACTCTTTATTGTGTTTTAATTTTTAAATATTTTTTGTATTTATAATTTTTGCATTAATTGTAGGTATATGTTTAAATTTAATTTTATTGTTTAAAGTTTACTATTTTACTAATTAATTTTTTTCTTCATTTTATTAGATATTACATTTAAAAATATTATTAAAATTTGTTATTTATTAATCCGCAAACAATTTCTAATGATTGGATGATTTTGATTTTTGTTTATCTATTATTCAAAGGGTCATTGATCATTTTTTTAAACACGTTAAAAATTTTTAACTACCTATGTTTGCCCAAATTAAACGAAAAAAAATTAAAAATTTTTGAAAAAACAATTTTGAGCCATTTTTGTTATAGGTCTCTACCTAGGTAGACAAAAAATTTAAAAAAAAAAATGGTAATACCGATAAAACGTTCTGACTATACAAACATAATGAGGTGTAAAAAAAATCATTAAGGTATACGTTTAATAGATTTATTAAAATAAATAATTAAAAAAATCGATTCACATAAAAGCTAATTTTATCACCAATTATAAGGATACTTAGATATATATACTTAACTTACATATAGATACTTAACAAAATATATGACTAAAATTTAATTTTTATTCGACCATAGTATACAAAAAAACCTTAAAATACACTTAATATTACTTATAACTACCAAGTCTTTAAAATCTACTGTTTTTTGACCAATTTTCTTTGGAAAAAAATTTTGTCTTGTAATAATTTCTCCTTCGCACTAATCTGTCATTGTAATAGTTTCTGGGATATATCACACCGGCACCGTGTTCATTGAATTCAAATGGATTGTAATGTGTTTTATTATCACAAACATTGTTTCCTTCACTATTAACACTGGTTTTTTCCAATTCCGTTTGCTGTTTTTTCTTTTCAAATTCTTTTTGCTCCCTTTCCTTCACAATTTTCGTAGCTTCTTCCATAAGATTATTTGAAATTTTATTAACAGTTTCATCTGACATTTCCGGATGGAGATATTTTATCCAACATCTCGCATACTCGGTAATATCAATAGGATCTTCACTTTCTTCCAACTGCTTGATTCTGTCCATTTTTACTCAAGAATTTAAAAACAATTTTAAATCGGTAAATAAAACACCTTACTAACGGCGGTAGGTAGATACAGAGACTAACTAAAGGTTAAAGTGGTTTCTTAAGTACGTAACTGCAAAAATGTTAGCTCCCCACTATTCACTTAAAAGGCACCAATCCCACCCACAGTTGCCTACCTGTGAATCGATAATAAAAATTCTAGGAAAGACATTGGCGGAAAATCTTGACAAAGTGAGGGGGGGTGGCTACTGTACCAATCAACTGCAGCGCGGCCATACAAATTATTTTTATATGTGCAATTGGATTTTTAAATCAATGCAGTATGCTGAATGTTACTTTTATAGCTACCTATACGTATAGATGATGGGTTTTATTACCCATTTAAGTACCACTTAAACTGAAATAAATAAAAATATTACTTTTAAAAAAGGAACATTAAATTAAATTAAATTAAAAATTATTTGCATTAAACACAAAAATATTTTTAATTTAAACACACACACACACATACATATTTATACAAACTTTTTAACAAAGTACGAGAACCGACAGGTGCTCGTGTGCCTTTGTTGCATAAATTAAATCATAAAATCACAAATTAACTTAAATAGAATGGAGCAAACCATTCCAGAAAATGTCCAGCAGGTTTTTGCGGCTAACCTCAGACTGCATGAATCTCTTCTCGAATGAGAAGATCTCATTCGATCCTTACAAATTCAAAACGAGCAATTAAACAACAAAATTTCAGAACTGAACAACACTATCAATAAAAAGTACCAGGAAATTCAAAAATTAATCATTAACGTCGGAAAAGACGTACAAAAAGTCCTCGCAAACTAATGCGGGGCAGAGCAATCCGGAACCCTGCCCTCCAAGAGAATTCGTGCGGAAATCGAATCCAGCGATTCTGATCCCGATTCAGAAATGTCGGAAAACACTTCAGTTTCCCAAATAAAGAAAATTTCCCACCCTAAATGTCCTCCTCCCCTCTAATCAAGCGATTTGATCGCATTTTAATAAAATTGACCCCGCAAAGCCCCAAAAAACAAAAATTTCAACCACAAATGCCAATACCAAGGCAAATACTTCTACAGCCCTCCCAAATACCACCACCAAGAAAAACATCGTCCCAATAATGCTGCGGTAGACAAAAAACTATACTAAAATTCTGAAAATCTTAAGGAATAAAAATTTGAACTTTGGCATACCGAAAAAGGTAGCCTTAGGCATACAAATAAACCCTGTGGATGGAAACACCCACAGAAAAATCACGAAAACATTAACTGACGTAAAAGTAGAGTACCATACCTACTTACTACAAGAAGAAAAAGGCCTTAATGTCATAATTAAAGGCCTACCAAAAGAAATAGAGCTCGAGGAAGTTAAGAAGCGACCTCTTTATAAATAACGTAAATGTTCAAGAGATCTACCGAATGCAAATCGGTAGAAATAAAATTTAGACCTCAATGATAAAGGTCAGATTCCAGAAAGAGGACTCACACATTTACGAGCTAAAGACCCTGTGTCACTTAGCAATCAAAGTAGAGGCACAAAGGCCCTCCCCGCAATACTACACGCCGCAGTGCAAAAAGTGTCAAAGTTCGGATACTCGCAAATAACTGTCACGCAAAAGTGCAGTGTAACAGATGTAGTGGAAACCACTACTATAAAGATTGCGAAAAACAAAACGAACCAGCGTTTTGTGTAAACTGCAAGGAAAATAACGCTACAAACTACGCGTAATGCCCTAAAAACCTTAAAAACTACAAACAACTACGTAAAACAACCAAACCCACCCCTAAAACTTTCAAAAGTAATTACGTCTAACCCGGGGTTAATTACGCGCAAGTCACGCAATTAAAACAAACTCCATCCACATCTCAAACCCAAAAAAACCCTCAAAGCCCTCTTCAACCACAAAATCAACCCCAATCCGCCCCTCTTTCCCTAAACCATCAACTATTAAGCTTGCTGACGCTTCCAGCAAGCGAAATTGAAAATAGGATGGCCGAACTCCACCAAACAATTAGCAAATACGCGAACATAAAGAATCTACTTTTGTAATGCCCCAAACCCTTAAGCCGGACTCCCTCAAACTAGTAACTTGGAATACAAATTCCATCTTGCATAAAAAAGACGAGTTTCTAGACTTCTTAATAATTCACGAAATAGACATCGCTATCGTTCAAGAAACACGTCTTAATCCATCAAGATACTTTTCATTACAAAATTGCACCACCTATAGGAACGATAAAGTGAATAGAGAAGGAGGTGGCACGGCTATAATCATGAAAAATGACATCTCTTATCACGAGATCCCCACAGCCCCCCAAAACCTCGCTTAGAACACTGCTATTCAAGTGCACATAAGTGACGGTCCTATTAACATAATTTCATGTTATAACCCACCTCAAAAAACCCTCCAAATGTCTTTTTTCAAACATTTCTTTATTCAAAACACCTCTACATTAATAGGAGGCGATCTCAACTCCGAACACAAAGACTGGGGATGTCGACGATTAACTGCAAATGGTAGACGTCTGCAGGAGTTCGTAAACGACAACCTTATCGCTTTACATGTGCCCGATGAACCTACCCATCATCACATAAGATTTTCTGACATTCTAGACATCGCTTTGTCTAAAAACAAAAACAAAACCCTTAAAATTGGCGGCCTATCTGCCTATTACCATGTTTAGGTAAATTATTTGAAAAAATAATATTAAAAAGACTTTTAATACACATAAACAAATATTAAGTGATCTTGAATGAACAATTCGGCTTTAGAAGAGATTACAGCACAGAAGCTCAACTCGCAAGAATTGTAGAACATATAACTACAGGGTTAAATGGGAAAAAAAGTACCTTAATGATACTTTTCGACATTCAAAAAGCCTTCGATAAAGTATGGCATGAAGCTCTTTTGTACAAATTAAATAGGATGAACTTCCCAATAAACCAAATTAAAATGATAAATTCATATTTAAAAAACAGAAAGTTTAACGTCAAAATAAACGAAAAACAGTCTACGGATAGATTTATAGAAGCCGGCGTACCGCAAGGTTCAGCGTTATCGCCAACCCTATATAACCTTTACATAGCAGACACTCCAAAAACACCGAATACAGAACTAGCTATGTACGCGGACGACACAGCGGCCTTTAGCTCACACAGAAATCTGCGATTTTTACAAATATATATGCAAAGGCAAATAAACGAAATATAAAAATGGACAAATACTTGGAATATCAAGTTAAATGCCGAAAAAACACAAGCTATTCTCTTTTCACGAAAAAGAAACCCGAATATGCCTCAATTAAAGGTTCAAAATGGAGATATTATTTATACAGACAAAGTGAAATACTTAGGTATAGATTTAGACAAAAAACTCTCATGGCACTCCCACATAAACTCCAAAATAACAAATTGTAACAAATAACATGGCAAACTCCTAAATCTTCTGTATTACAAAAGCAAATTAAACTTTAAAAATAAAATCATTATTTACAAACAAATTATGCATCCACAACTTCTATATGGCTGCCTTTCCTTTTGCCGAGCAGCAAAATCTACAAAAAATAAATTTCAAAAATTTCAAAATAAAATCCTAAGACGCATAACAAACGCCCCCTGGTACATACGAAATTCAGATTTACACAAAGATCTTAAAATCGAAACAATCACCGAGTATATCAAAAATCGACATAAAAACTTTTTCGGAAAAGCTGCTTTACACCCAAACGCGCTTATACAATCGAATTTTGACTATGTACCAGGTCATCAAAGCGGCAGACACAAAAACCTCAAAAGTAGAATCTTTTAATGTTCGTCCCTACCCCGTATTCAAATAAAACTCTCCAGTTTGTCTCAAACTAAAAACCCTACACTAACACAACACTATACATACTACACCTACACAAGGGGTAAGATTGTCCACTACCAAGAAACAATAAGCCCATAAAACCACACTCAGGAGTTTTTAGTGGGTAATGTTGACCGAGCGGTCAATGAGTCCCACACTATTCAGCGCGGAAACCCGCTCTTTTCAGAGCAGTCGAAGCACTAAGTGTCTATAAAAGATTTCTCTCTTGTACAACAAAAAATAAATAAAAAAGGAACAATTCATATGCTCACTGTAAATAAAAATCTATCGCCAGTACTGCAAAAAATTGTTTCTTTCGACTAATTCTTTAAACTTGTAAATCCAAATATTATATTGTTTTGATAGAGCTGTTATTAATAACTAGATAAAAAATGCGGTCTGCATTTTAATACTACTATTTAAATACTTGATTAATTTTAAAAATGTACATAAGAAAAAAAAATTATTTTTTGGATAATTTAATAAATTGTTTGGTTAATTTTGTCCAGGAATTTAAATGAGATTAAAAATCATTTAAAAAACATGACAGTTGACTTGTTTTGTTTATGTATTAAGGAAACATTCTCTTAGCAAATTTCTTAAAATTTAATTTAGACAAAATACCTATGCAAGGCATACTATTTAAATACCTGGCAAACTTTAAAAACGGGGACAAGAAAGAGATAAATTGGTTTTTTTACCAATTTTATGTATTAATTTTGTTCAGGAGTATATGTTTCATGCTTCAAAAGAAATTTATGCTTATAGGTACCTACAGTGTGTTTACCTTACCTAGGTACTTATTATTAGTTTTAGGAAAAAATAAAATATTCCTTATAAAAAGTTCTGCATGGCCCAAAACCAATAATAAAATAACAGTTTTTTGCAAAAGTATACAAGGCTAGTCGAAAAATAAGAATTTTGTTTAAGAGTACCTAAAGTGTCTATCTTTATTTTTGATAAAAAAAGTGATAAAAATTAAAAAGTAGATGAAGATAGCAATTAAATTTATTTAGCATAAAAAAAATCAGGATTTGTAATTTTTTACATTTTTTTCTACCTATTGATTTATTTGAAAAATTCCTTTTTAACGCAAAAGAATACAATTGCAAATTTAAATATAGTTCCTAATCAATTCAGCAGGCAATTTTTCGATTTACTTCCAGCGCCGAGCCCGCCTATAGAAGTTTCACTTTAAAAATGCAGAATAGACATTTGGAATACAATCTATTCAATGTCAGTGCGACAAAAAGTTATTAAACAAAAATACCAAATCATCGTTATATGGACCGAAGAATAATATAAGGTAAGTATTTCCCAAACAAAGGGTTGAAACGAGATGATTTTTATTTCCTTGAATAATACCAAAAATATCAGAACCGATGTACAGGGCCTAAATTCACAGAATAATAACTTACTTTTTATGTTTAAAAATCAATAAAGATAAGAGCCGTTAATAGTATGTAAATATTGAGAGCAAAAAAAATTTCATAAGGAAAAAACATAAACTCATATTATTTTGCCTCAGTTCGATTGTGCCGTCTACGGTGATTGTACCTACTATTGTCTAAAGAAGAGAAATATTCTTATTGATAAATGTTCAAATGTGGTTAATCCATTTGATACAGGTCTATGAATTTAAGTACGCATACGTATCTGCCTAAAATGTTTACAAAATTAGAGACTGTATAGTCGACTCTACAAGTAATTTAAGCTTATTTTATTAAAAAAAAAAACAAAATAAAATTTTTATTTTTTAAACAATAAATGATCAAGTAGGTAAAAATTAAAATAAAATAAAAGTAAACAATCATTTGTAATATTTGCAGTTACAAAAAGAGTAATTTAGCAGAAAAAATAATAATTTTGATATTTCTTATACTTTTAAAAAAGTTATTTTTTTTTACCTAGAAACATAAAAGGGTAACGCTCAAATCAAATTTTGGACATTTTAACGGCGTCCAACTCACGACCTACGTTTTATATTGAAATTACATTGCTAATAAGTAGGTACTATCAGTGAAATTTCAAATTAAATACAAAAAAAAACTTCTGACTTTTATAAGGCCAATTTGTCAATAATATGGTATACTTCAATATTTTTGCAATGTTATACTTAATCCATAGTAAAACGAGATTGTTTAAACTTTATGTGATCATTTTACTTTTAATTAATTTAATTTGCTTAACGATCTGTGTTAAAATAAAATGAAAGTACACAATCATTTGTAATATTTGCAGTTACAAAAAAAAGGAATTCAGCAGGAAAAATACTAATTTTAAAATTTCTTCTAAACATGGTGAAAGTTTAAAAAAATAAATTTTTTCACCTAGAAACATTAAAGTGTAACGCTCAAATCAAATTTTTGACATTTTAACAACGTCTACCTCACGACCTACGTTTAATATTGAAATTACATTGCTAATAAATAGGTACTATCGATGAAATTCCAATTTAATACAAAAAAAACACGTTTCTCTACACATGGACCATGTTTTGATAATTTTATTTGAAATAACAAAATAAATTAATTTTTACTTAAAATTTAACAAAGTTTTTATTGGTATCGCTACAAAAATTCACAGTATTTTGTTGAAAGGAATACTTTTCTACTTAAATCTGTTTAAATTTTGTAAGTTAGGTCGTTTTATTATACGTTATTGTTGTTATTGTTATTTAGTAAACCGTTATCCTGGAACCGTTGACATTTATATATTTCTACCTACGTCCAGTCAAATAATAAAATTAGTGGAAAAACCACTTATTTGTTATCATTTTAGCTGTTTCGCAAACAATCCTACATTCTTTCTATTGTAAAAGTGTATTAAAGAGAGATAAATTTTGTAGGTACCTGTGTATCCTTTATACATAAAATTTTACTAAATCATTTAAATCTTTTGTTAACAATTTAAATGGGTTTAACTTTTTACCACTTCAATGCACCTATTTTAAATCCTTTAGTTGAATTTTTACTTTAGGCAAATAAAAACTTGTCTAAAAGATTTGTGTTAAAAACGGTATCATTTTTGTAGCTTTTAGTAAATTTTTTTTTTAAATAATCTTTTTTTTGTGGTATGTAATATTTCTTTTTATTAAATTTTTTTTGGGATAAATAACTTTGAACGATTAAATTAACATCATTAAGTGTTTAGATATGTCCAGTAAAAAAAGTGCTAGAATAATAATTTTTTTTCAAAATACTTTCTTTTAAGTCAAAATTACTTACAAGATAAAATTAACTACTAACTGGACAAGATTTACTAAAATATATTATGATTTTAGTTAATTAACAGAATGTAGCTAATCCAACAGCAACAAAATTTTATGTGTGGTTGTTGCACGAAGAGTTTCGATTAACAGTAATACCAATTTCTTATTTAAAATAGAACATGGTATTTTTTATTTAAGCGATAAATTCTTCAAATTTTACATAAATTTATTGTACCAAAAATTAATAGTTATTGGAGATACTTTGTCAAAAAAAACATAACTAGAAATCATAATTTTTTTATACTTTTGTTTTAGATTAGATATTAAATTTATAATAACGAGAACAATTAACTATCCAGATAAAAATGAATATATAATGCTTTTTGTTTAACAAAAAATTAATTAACGTACCTGTAATAGTCCAAGTTAAGCAGAAATAATTATACAGATGTAAAAAACTAATTTTGGACAGCCGATAATAACTTTTTTTCTTAACAAATAAATTTAGGCAATCTAGTAGGTAAACTAAATTTAAGTTAAGGTAAGAAATATTGGGTATTAATTAATATTTTACTTTTTTTTGATAAAAGTAAATCGACTTTCGTTTAATATTTACTAAGTTAAGAAAGGTCTTGAAAGATCAAAGAATCTCAGAATAGTTTTAAAAAATTTGATATCGTTAAGACTGAATATTAAAAGTTGGTATGAATGTAATGTTGACTTTTTTTTATTTTAAAAATTTATTATTTAAAACATAATATGTATTGACAGTAAAATATTGCAAACCCAATGAATAAAGATCTTGTTAATTAACAAGTTTCTGTTGTTTCAGGTTTCCAGCGCCAATTTAGCAAAGTAAAATTATGGCACCAAATATCGGTACCCATGTCGATGTTAATTTAGATCTGTTCTTTTTATCATCTTGATGGGAATTTGATACACAAAATAAGTCTGAAATACTACTTCTGGATTCGGTCCCTCCGGATAAGCTATTCAACACGCAGCCTTAAAATGCCTACGTTTAATATTGAAATTACATTGCTAATAAGTAGGTACTATCAGTGAAATTCCAATTTAATACACAAAAAAACACCTTTCTCTACACATGGACCATGTTTTGATAATTTTATTTGAAATAACAGAATAAATAAATTTTGACTCAAAATTCAACAAACTTTAAAAATTCACAGTATTTTGTTAACAGGAATATTTTTCTACTTAAATATGGTTAAAATATTGTAAGATAGGTCGTTTTATTATACGTTATTGTTGCTATTTAGTAAACCGTTATCTTGGAACCGTTGACATTAATGGGTAGCCATGTCCAGTAAAAAAAAGTGCTAGAATGTTCATTTTTTATGAGTGGTTGTTGCACGAAGAGTTCCGATTAACAGTAGTAGCAATTTATTATTTAAAATAGAACATGGTATTTTTTATTTAAGCTATGAATTCTTCAAATTTTAAATAAATTTATTGTACCATGTTCTATACCAAAAGTTAATAGTAATTGGAGATAGTTTTAAGCTATGTCGAGAAAAAATTAACTAGAAATCTTATATTTTTTTATACTATTTATTTTAGATTAGATATTAAATTATAAATAACAAGAATAATTATCTATTATATAAACAAATTTATAATTCTTTTTGTTTAACAAAAAACTAAAGAATTTACCTGTAATAGTCCAAGTTAGGCAGAAATAATTAAATAGCTTTTAAATGTTAAAAGCTAATTTTGGACAATCGATAATAATAATTTTGTTTCTTAACATATAAATTTAGACAATCTAGTAGGTACACTTGAAACTAAATTTAAGGTAAGATAAATTGGGTATTAATAATAGTTTACTTTTTTTTGATAAAAGTAAATAGACTATCGTTTATTATTTACTAAGTTAAGAGACGTCTTAAAAGATCAAAAAACTTTGGAATAGTTTTCAAAAATCGATCAAGATTGTTTTTTAACAATTTTTTTCTTGCATCCGTTTTTGAAGTTTGACAAGTATTTGAATAGTAAACTTCGCATATTTTTTCTAGTTAATCTATAACAATAAATAAATAGATAAATAATATTTAATTATTCAAATCTGTTTGTATTTAGAAAATCTTTGAGAGTACTCACTAATCTGTAAGTAAATTAAATGTTAGCTTAACACATAAACAAAACACTTTTTAACTGTCACTTTTTTTACATAATTTTTAATCCTATTTAAACTTTTGGACAAAACAAAACCAACAATTTAAAAAATTATCCAAAATATTTTTTTTCTTGTGTCCATTTCTTAAGTTTATCAAGTGTTTAAATAGTAGGCTATGCATATTTTTTCTTGTTGTTATTAAAAGAAATACGTTTTTTGTGGTATATTGTCTAAATTTTTCCCAAAAAAATTATAATAATGACGAGAAAGGAATTTAACTGAACAAGAGGTAGTGTGGGCCTTAGTTCTATTGGCTAAGTGATATTGTCAGTTATGTTTAATACGAGCACTGAAATCATATTACAAGGATTCCACTGCTTGTGTAAGGGTAAATGAATCTTGCACGGCGTGGTTTAACATAGAAGAAGGTGTGAGACAGGGATGTAACTTATACATAGACAATTGTTTAAAATATTTGAAATAGAATGCGTATGGATTGAAAATGAATGATTTGATCGTCAATTGCCTTCTTTACGCCGATGATCAACTTATATTATCGTCATCTGGAGAGGAGTTGCAGGCGATGGTTAATGTTATGCAAGATGCCCTGAAAATCAAAGAAATAAAAATAAATGCAAGCAAAACGAAAGTAAGGGTTTTTAAAAGAGAAGAAAACATGACAAACTGTGAAGTTGACAAGGCCAGGTCAAGAATACCAACAACCGACGGGTATGTATGAGAGAACTAATAAAAGTGGAGGAAGCAAAAGATGTGTGTAAGAACGGTAGCGAAAGTGGAAGAAAGTGGTCTCTGACTACCCCTACGGGAAAAATGCGTGACTATATGCATGTTAGTTGCTAATTTTTTAGGCAAAAATCGTTTCATCATAAGTCGTAAGGTAAGACGCTTGAATGAGTGTGTGTGTGTGTGTGTGTTTGGAGAGGGTTGGCTTTGGAAAAATTCCATTTGCCACAGGATTATAATATGGGACGAGTATGTTAATATGTTAAATATTAAGTTTATTATACCTCAAAAAGTTTATTGGTGCATCAAATATATATTTTTCATTAATATTGAGTAAAAACGTTAAATTTACAGGTAGGGTTATCTTATTTTGGAGTGATAATTCCATAAGTTTGAGGCGACTTTGGTGGTACTTGTGACACGCAAAAAAATATATGATTCAAATCAGCGACAGATTCATTATCACACGAACATGTACTAGTTTCTGTTATGCCAATTCTGTGGAGATGAGCTGGATATTTTCCATGGGTTAATTTTAATCGCGGTAATGTAACAGAGTAGGCTCTAGAAACAGCATAGTCATCAATGTATGGAATGCGGTCCGGTAAAACTGGATGAATTAAGTATTGAATATGGGATTTCGTTACGAAGTCAGTCCACTGCTTTTCCCAGTGTTTTCGTGATTGTGCTTTTCCGAGGTTAACAATGTCTGTGTGATCGCATTCATTAATTGAATGTGATAGAGCGGTGGCTTCTTTGGCCAGAAGATCTGCTATGATGTTTTCTGAGATACCACAATGTGCTTTAACCCAAATAAATACGACTATTTGCCTTCTTGCCGACAGCTGTTGAAGAAGTTTCTTAATGTTGCAGATGATCACAGAAAGAGGTTTATTTTTAAATGAGTGCTTAATTGATTCTAAAGCAGATTTAGAATTTGACATGATTACCGCGTTAGGTTGTGTTTTTTGTTTTACCAACCAATTCAAGGAGTATTCGATTGCCAAAATCTCTGCTGTAAATACAGAACAAAAATCTTGAAGTTTGTGTTGAATTATGGTGTGGTCAGGTATAAAGACTGCAAAGCCGGTGCCATTCATAGTTTTGGAGCCATCAGTGAAGATTTTAAGAAAGTGATTGTAATTTTCGTTGATCGTGTTAAGGGAGCCTGATTGATAGTTGGAGTTTCACAATAATTTGGAAATATTACAGTTTGAGTTAAAATTACTTCCGAGAATTCAAGATTAAATATCGGTAATGTTGAAAAATAAATAATGTTTATGATGCAAAAATAAAACTCTTGATACTTACTAAAGCGGTGTAATAAAATAAACCGTTAGGTAAGGGAGACCACCCCAGACATTGAAATCAATAAACATCTGGTCTCCATATTTATCGGTTCTCTAATTTAGTGAGGAAAGGTATTTCAAAATAATAAAAGTAATTTTAGTCTCTTGTAAATATTCATACTGCTCTGATCGACAATACAAAATAGAATATACAAAGAAACAACCTTACGTGTTTCATTTAATTAACCATAACCTGCGCTTATAATTTTCAATAGGTAATTTATTGTGCGGTAATGTCAAATGAAAACAATTGTTGTACATACTATACGCGTTTACTAAAGGTGGACTATTTTTTTTAAACCAATACTTGTTCGTAAAATTTACTACAGTCAATTGAGAAATTAACCGATTTATTTTATGATTATTATTAAAATATATCAATTGACACACTTTTTTAAAAACTAGAAAGTTACATCGGATTTCTAAAGGTGGTTCCCTTGCTTCTGCAAGGAGTGCAGGAATGGGTGAGGATTTGAAAGCTCCAAGGCATATTCTTATAGCGCTATATTGTAAGTGATCTATTTTTTTCAAGTGAACATTAGCAGCAGAGCCATACAGAATGCATCCCTAGTCAATAATCGACGGAATGTATGCCCGGTAGAAAAAAAGGGAGATTTTAGGATCTTGTGACACATTTTAACATGTTTATCCCTTTTTCAGCTTTGCTTTTCAAATGGTTAATATGGCTATTCCACAAAAGTTTGTGATCTAATACAACACCTAAATATTTATACTCTTTTTTAATAGGTATTTTGAGATCACCTAGAGTGATTGTTTAAGGGGTGTTTAATCTATGTCTAGTGAAAAAAACAATAGCTTAAATGAGGCAGTTTATTATTGTGGAGTGCCAGGGCATCGGCAAAAGCGATGCATTAACGACCTAGGTTTGCTCCTTGCAATATTTCTTTAAGGATTCCGTTTGACGGTGGCTCTAATAGGTTCTGGTCAATTAAACAGACAATACATTTAAAATTCTTAATCTTTAAATACTAATTTTTTTTGTACCTACTTTATTCATATATAATGCATTCTTAATAACAATTCATATACAATTTAGAATTATTTAAAAAAGTTTGCAATTATCTAAATAAGCAAATGTGCTGGTTTTTATTTTTAAAATACATAATACATGTACATGTACAAATATACATACTTATATAAATATAAAAATAATAACAAAAAATTATTTTAAATCAATATTAAGTTCAATATGCTATTTTTTTTTAAAACTAATTATTAGAAAATATCTTGAGAATAAAATGGATGTTTTACCAATTAAAATAATGTAAGGTGCACAACAGCTTCACATCCCAAAACCAATAGGGGACCGATCTCCTTGCTAATTTTATTTTTATTACTTTTTCTAACCTTGCTAATGCATATTATAAAACGCATAAAAAAAATTCTGTTATTTCTTTTTTCTTTTAACAGTCAATTTTAAACGAAAGCATTGCCTAGGTACATACAAGTAATATCTGCGTCTAAATGAATGTTTGTATGAGTGTTTTTGTTTATGAATACGGGTCTAAAAGAGTTAAAAATATTAATGCCTAAACTTTTAACACTTTTTATAAATAAAAAATTGAAAAATGTAGTTCTCCAGGAACTCATTGCTGAAGTATATAAAAATACAGTGTGTTTACAAATGGTTGAAGGCTGAAGTATATAAAAATACAGTGTGGTTACAAATGGTCTTTTAATACAGTCTACGAATGGTAAAAAAAACAATATGCTAGCAGCAAAATCTTTTATAGTATGGTAACAAAAATTTCTTACTTAATATTGTTAATCATAGAAAACACTTAATATTTTAATAATGCCTAGAAATGCAAAGTATCTAAAAGAAAATACTGTGGGGTACTGGGAAATGAAACTTTGGGAATGGATTAATACAAACTAACATATTCTAAAAATTTTAATTATTTGTAATAAATAAATTAACATTACCAAGAGCAATTCAATTGTTAAATAAAGGACAAGAATAACAGAAAAAATTAAAAAATTTATTTAACAAAAAAAAATTTTATTCGACTTGTTTTTTACCATCGATTGTTTAAAAGTTTTTGACCATAGTAGAGACCCAAAAGCATTGGAAAAAAATCATTAAAAAGTAGGAAGAATAATGTATGAATGCGTTAATAAAAAAGCAAAAAAGGAATTAATACCTATACCCTTATGATTGTGAATGTTGGGTTTCACAGAAGAAGCATAAAAAGAAGATGAAAATAAGCGGGGATGGCTGATAGGGACATGGCACTGTGCGTAGGGTAGGTTAGGAGGAAATGTGTTTAAACAAAAAAACTACAATAACAAGGGATTTCATAAATAGAAAGATTTATCTTTCTTTGCTAAAAGTATATGGTGTTTGGCTTATAATTGGCTAGGCTAATAACTGGCTTATAAAATGCAAATGCATTAAAACCTTTTACTTTTTACCACTTCAATGGAACTATTTTAAATTTATCAGTTGCATTTTTATTTTCGGCAACTAAACACTTGTCTTAAAGTTTTGATCAAATAGAGTTGTGTTATTTTTTGTTTAAAACGTTATTATTTCTTGTGCCTTTAAAGTATTTTATTTTTAATTAATTTTTCTATATTCTTTTATACATTATATATTTAAAGTGAGAAAAATATTGCAAGTTCAATAAATAAAGATCTTGTTAATTAACAAATGAGTTTATGTTGTTTAATGTTTCCAGCGTCTATTTAGCTTTGGAAAACCGAAATTGATATGTTTTGGAATGACGACCTCGATGCTTTGATGAACCAAAGATTAGCTGACATAACTGACCAAACTAGTTGGATATCCCCCTTAACGAACTTTGCAAATTGTTTGATTCCGACTAGCAGTCCACCTTCGAACGTCGTATCGACGACGAATAAGCCTGCTACCACAACATATAAAGAAAAACCTGTGCACAGGTGTCTTATATGTAATAGAGGATTTTTAAAATAAAAGTAATATAAAACTTTATCTTAAGACTCATACTGGTGAAAAGCCCTCTAGGTGTGATACTTGTGCTTGGGCTTTTAGACAAAAAGCTTACCTGTTGAAGCATCAGCAGACACACAAGAGAGGAAGATATTAAGAAAAGATAAAAAAAATATTCATTTCATCGGGTATTGTCAAATTTCTTTCGTATTATGAAATTAAAATAAGCTAAAAATTTATTTATATTGCAAAGGCAGCTGATAACAGTAATATAATAAATATTTTCACATATATAAATAACTTTGTAAACAGTTAACATCATTTTCATGTTACTATAATAATATTTTTTAAGATTTTAAATTTTGGTATACAGGTACCGAGGTAAACATTTTATTTTTTAGCTATGACAAGAAAAAGAGTGCTAGAATTTTCATTCCTTTTTCATAATATTGCCTTTTTATTCAAGATATTAAATTATTACTAACAAAAACAAATAACTATTAAGATTAATACGAATATATAATATTTTTTGTTGGAAAAAATTAAAATAGTTATGCCAGGTTTCTTATTTTTAATAGAACATGGTATTTTTTTATTTGAGCTGTGAATTGTTTAGTGTTAGTGTTAAAAGATTTTGATAGGAAAATTTTACAAGCCATATTAATAAAGATCTTGTTGATTATCAAACAATTTTTTGTTGTTTTAGGTTTTACGGACACGTTCAGCAATAGTTACCTATATTTAGCTCGCCCCCACATCAAAATACCAATTTTTTTTGTTAATTTTTGGTAATAATGTAATTAATGTTTTTATTCATATATTTTTACTTAAATAGTAATTTTTTCCTTTTAAATTTTTTTTCAAATTTTATAGTAACTTTTGTGTAGGTTAATTATGTAAATATTGTAATATAATGCATATAATGTTTAATAAAAAACCTATTTGTTTGAATTTTGTTTTATTTACATATATATATATATATTTATATAAATCTACATAAATAATTATAAATAATTTATATAAATCTATATAAATATATAAATGTAAGTAAACATTTATGAATACTAAAATGTTTACAAAATGTTACAAGTTTACAAGATTTTACAGTCGACTCTACAAGTAATTTGAGCAGTTATTTAAAAAAAAAACACAATACAATTTTTATTTTTCAAACAATAAATAATCAAATATATTAAAATTAAAATACAGTTACAAAAAAGTAATTTAGCAGAAGATATACTAATTTTGATATTTCTTCTTAACATGGTGACATGGGGTCTAAAACTAAAAATGATTTACTGGTCATACCAAACGATCATTAAGCCAATGGTCACCTATGCTTCATTGATATGGTGGCCAAAAATGCAACAAATTTCGGCACAAGTCAAGCTGCAGAAAGTGCAGCGACTAGCTTGTCTGGGAATCACATGGGCAACATTCACGTGCCCTACTGCAGCCGTAGAGGTAATGCTGAACCGTCCACCATTGCACTTATGTGTAATAAAAGAAGCAGCAATCAGTGCCTTCAGACTGAGCCAGACAACAAATCTTAGAGCAAGAAATCGGAATGGACATTTGAAGATTTTGGAAAATATTTTTCTAAAATCCATGTCTAAGCCGACAGATATCATGCCAGCTAGGTACGACTTCGAAATGCAGTTTGAAGTGGTTATAAACAACCACCAAGTTTGCACAGAGAACGGACCTCAACTAGGAAGGGATGCTTTAGTGTGGTACAATGATGGATACAAGATGGTTGAAAGGGTTGGAGTGGGCGTTATAGGGCCAAATTTTAGGCTCTCAAAACCCCTTGGTAACACCCCAACCATCTTTCAAGTAGAATTACATACCATAGAGACATGTGCCCAAGGGTGCATCGAAAGAAACACAAAAAGATCTGATAGGTCGAAGTGCTTGAGAGAGGTAGCGTGGCCTTCACGACGCACCCTACAATCTACAATCTACAATTTAACATGGAGAAAATTTACAAAAATAAATGTTTTCACCAATAAACATTAAAGTATAACGCTCAAATCAGATTTTTGACATTTTAACATCTAACTCACGACCAACGTTTAATATTGAAATTACATTGCTAATAAGTAGGTACTATCAGTGAAATTTAAATTTAATACAAAAAAAAGCACATTTCTCTACACATGGACCATGTTTTGATAAATTTATTTGAAATAACAGAATAAATTAATTTTGACTAAAAATTTAACAAAGTTTTCATTGGTATTGCTACTAAAATTCACAGTATTTTGTTGACAGGAATATTTTTCTACTTAAATCCGCTTAAAATATTGTAAGATAGGTCGTTTTATTATACGTTATTGTTGCTATTTTGTAAACCGTTATCCTGGAACCGTTGACATTTATATATTTCTACCTACGTCCAGTCAAATAATAAAATAAGTAGAAAAACCACTTCTTTGTTATCATTTCAGCTATTTCGCAAACAATCTTACATCCTTTCTATTGTAAAGATGTATTAAAGAGAGATAAATTTTGTAGGTACCTGTGTATCCTTTATACATCAAATTTTACTAAATCATTTAAATCTTTTGTTTACAATTCAAATGCTTTTAACTTTTTACCACTTCAATGCAACTATTTTATATTCATCAGTTGAATTTTTACTTTAGGCAAATAAAAACTTGTCTAAAAGATTTGTGTTAATTTGTTTTTAAAACGGCATTTCTTGTACCTTTACTGTATTTTATTTTTTTTTAAAAACCCTTTTTTTGTAGTATGAAATATTCCTTTTTATTTAACTTTTTTCAGATAATAAACTTTGAACGATTAAATTTATATCATTAAGTGTTTAGCTATGTCCAGTAAAAAAAGTGCTAGAATGTACATTTTTTTTCAAAATACTTTTTTTTTAATCAAAATTCCTTACAAGATAAAATTAACTACTAACTGGACGAGATTTACTTAAATATATAATGATTTTAGTTAATTAAAAGAATGTAGCCAATCCAACAACAACAAAGTTTTATGTGTGGTTTTTGCACGAAGAGTTTCGATAAACAGTAATACCAATTTCTTATTTAAAATAGAACATGGTATTTTTTATTTAAGCTATAATTTTTTTAAATTTAACATATATTTATTGTACCAAAAGTTAATGGTTATTGAAGATAGTTTTAAGCTATGTCGAGGAAAATATAACTAGAAATCTAATTTTTTTTCATACTTATTTTTAAGATTAGATATTAAATTAATAATAAAAAAACACTTAACTATTCAGATAAACATGAATGTATAATGCTTTTTGTTTACCAAAAAATTAAAAAATGTACCTGTAATAGTCCAAGCTAAGCAGAAATAATTATACAGCTTTTAAATGTAAAAAGCTAATTTTGGACAGTTGATAATAATAATTTTTTTTCCTAACATATAAATTTAGGCAATCTAGTAGGTACACTTAAAACTAAATTTAAGGTAAGAAATATTGTGTAGTAATATTATTATTTAACTTTTAAATAATTTACTTACTTTTAAATAATTTAATATTATTAAGACTGAATATTAAAAATTGGTATGAATGTAATGTGGATTATTTTTTATTTTAAAAATTTATTATTTGAAACATAATATTTATTGACAGTAAAATATTGCAAACCCAATTAATAAAGATCTTGTTAATTAACAAACAAGTTTCTGTTGTTTCAGGTTTCCAGCGCCAAGTCAGCAAAGTAAAATTGTGGCACCAAATATCGGTACCCATGTCGATGTTAATTTAGATCTATCCTTTTTATCATCCTGTTGTGAATTTGATACACAAAATAAGTCTGAAATCTGAAATATCGAATTCAGTTGGTATGTATACCAACCGATATGTTTTGTTATTATCGATTCAAAATTAGCTGACATAACTATCCAAAGTAATAAGTCCGTCATCTAGAAACCATCAGGTTTTGGAATTAGTTGGATGGGTCATGGATGCTTGGATAGAGGATCATCAAAAAAGTTTTTTTGATCAAAAAGAAGGACCATCAGGGCTCGTATTTACTGTTGCCCCGCAAACGAATAACATCTTTTCCAGTTCAACATCCAAAAAAAACAATAAAGTCGAGTACAAAAGTTGGAGCAAGATCTTGATATCCTGGGTTAAAAAAAATCTTCGCACGGGTGCTTAAATTGTAAAATGGGGTTTATGAGTAAAAGCAATATTAAAGTTCATATAAGAATACACACGGATGAAAAGCCCTTCAAGTGTTTACAATATGCGAAGGTTTTTCGACAAAAAACTCACCAAATTAAACATAGCCCTTTAGGTGTGATACTTGTAGTAAAGTTTTTAGAAAAAAGCTTACATGTTGGAACATAAACAGATACACGAGAGAGAAAGGAATTAAGACGTGAAGCGAGAAAATAAAGTTTATTTATGTTATCATGTTATGTTATTTTAATATTTTACTTAAAAAATAACGACTCTTAGCATTAATAAAGTATTTTAAATGTTTGTGTTTTATTTTAAGTAATGACAAATTTATAAGTTACAGAAAAGTATCCTAAAAAATCAAAGGTAACTAACAACATTAGGTTAGGTTAGGTTAGGTTATTGCTCTAAATATTTTATTTTAAACAAGTATATTATCGACAAACTAATGTGGTAAATTTTATTTTTCACCCATAACTACATTCCTCAAAACTTCGTACCACACTCTGTACTTACTACTATCGATTGCTCCAGAAAGTTTTTGACAATAGTCAGATCAAAAGGCATTATAAGATACTTATAAGTGGAAAGTAGGATTGATTATGAGACTTGCAATTATTGTTATCTATTACATTAAGATTTCAATATTGTCTTCTATTCTTAAGATAAATCTTAAGATTTTAAACATTCTCCTTTTTTTATTAGACACAGTTTTACCAATTACAAGCCTAGAAAACCAAATTTTTGACTAGCGTTTTGATTTTTTAGAGAATGTTGGGTGCAGAGTAATAAAACGTAGTAATTTTGATTTAATCAATACTGATGGTTTTTTTAACTCTTACTTTTGTTTTTAGAAAATTAAATAATCAAAAATGTTTAAGTAAATGAAACTTGCAATAAAAGTTTTTGGCTTACAACGAATTAAAAAATTTCATCTCTTTTTAATTTTACTACGCAGTATAATATATTTTTTTATTTATTAATAGTTCCAAGTGTTTTTTTACCAAAAATCTGGAGTAACCAAAAACTCCAAATGATTTTGTGAAAAATTTTGCTAGCTTTTAAGGATTCGACATTAGACGTCCCGATGCGAGGGTTCTTATTGGTAGGTAGATCCTTTTGGGCGTGACTACCTAATAGGTAAGCGATATCCCAAAAAAATTTATCACTTCAATGTGAAATAATTTATTCAGTTAAATTTTACTGTTTCGACGGGACATTACTTGATATAGAGATTTTTGCGGAGAAAAATTTAAATATTTATAGTGCAAGTGTTAGATAACCTGAAATTATTTTATCTTTATTTTATTATCTTCTGTGGTAAGTTAAATTTTTTTTATTTAAAATTTTGCGATAAATACAGTAAAACCTTCCAGTAACCAAAAACAATCATGCGATAAAAGATTATCTGAGAGTATTTGATCTTTTTTTAATAATTTTTTGGTAAAAGTTATTTTTTTTATAATATATTTTTAAATAATTTCAAATAAATACAGTAAAATTCACAGTAAAGAACATATTCATAGGTTAGTCGCTAAAATGGTATGGACTCCTTAAGGGGAACTAGGAAAATTGTCATTTTATAATATTTATTAATAATTTTGAGGACATAATAAAATTAATAATAATTTTTATAAAAAAAAAATTTAAAACTGAAAAATCAGCAAGATTTTAAAACTAATTATTTACAGTGTGGCTTAGCCATATTGAATAAATCCATTATTTCAAATTATATAGATGTTTATAAAAATTCCAAAACAAATCAATTTGAGTCTAGAAAATAACATCAAGCAATAAAAACATTTCATTTTATTTAAGTGACAGTAATAATTAGCAAATTTTTATGTCGAAAGTAGGAGCTTGTGATACATCATTTAAAACTTGTCTTTAATGTCTATTTACAAGTAGTTTTATTTTTAAATTTAAGACATATAAAAATATATAATCATCTTATTAACTAACCATTTGCCTGCTTACAATTTACATATTTTCTTTTATTTAAGTCATGTTTTAACAATTTCATCCGAAAACACGAAGAATAAATTTATTTTGAATAGAAATCACAAAATGTTTGCTTAAGCATGACTTTCTTTTTAGCTTTGCCAAAATATTTTAAATTTAATGATCCCTTTGTGCAAAAAAACATATAGGAGCCAATTTTTTCTTTTTTGAAACCAAAGTATTATAAATTTCTAGAATAACACCGTAGGTTTCATGTGAGTGGGGCGTGGTCGCCCCTCCACCGCGAATACCGTAACTCAGTACCTACACTTAAATGTTATAAAATTTAAGAATTTTCTGTAGGGTTTGATACTATTTTTCTGTTTAAAAAGTTGACAATTTTAGAGAAAAATGTATTTGAAAAATCTTAAATAACAATTTATGAATCATTTTTATAAAAAATAGAAGCCAATATTTACGACAATTTAATGAGGTTTTAAGTATCCTACAGCAGGGAACTTCTTTCTTAAAGACTAACTTTCTGGCTATTATATTCGTAAATATATTTTAATGCTTTGCCTGATTGATTGCTACAAAATTAACATTTAAATAATTGTCCAAGTTATGAAGAAAAATTATACAGATTTTAAACGTAAGAACCTAATTTTGAACACTCCATAATAATTTTTTTAATATAAGTATCTGTGTATCCTTTATACATACAAATTAACTAATTCATAAAAATCTTTTGTTTAAAATGCAAATGCATTAAAAGCTTTTAACTTTTTACCACTTTATTGTACCTATTTTAAATCCATCAGATGAATTTTAATTTTCGCAAATAAGACCCTGTCTAAAAAGTTTCAACTAAAAGATTTGTGTGAATTTTCGTTTTAAACGGAATATATTTTTACATACGTCCAGTCAAATAATAAAATAAGTCAAAAAAGGACTTATTTGTTATCATTTTAGCTATTTTGTACACAATTTTACACCTTTCCTATTTTAATATAGTAGGTACCTATTTATCCGTAATACAAAAAAATTTAACTAAATCATAAAGATCTTATGTTTAAAATGCAAATGTATTATTATTTTAACTTCTTACCACTTCAATGTAACTATTTTAAATTTATCAGTGGCATTTTTATCATTAGATTTTATCTAAAAGAGTTGTGTTAATTTGTGTTTTGTACCTTTAAAGTATTTTATTTTTTATTAATTTTTACAGTATTTCAAACATTATATATTTTAAGTAATAAAAAAATATTGCAAATTCAATAAACAAAGATCTTGTTAATTAAGAAACAAATTTCTGTTGTTTCAGGTTTCCAGCGTCTATTTAGCTTAAGAACATTATGGCACCAAATAACAAAGTTATTTTAAATTCATCAGGTTGGGAATTTAATTCACCAGAGGATATATTTCTATTGGAATCCTCCCTTCCAGATGACTTACTCATCACATATCATAATGAAAATTACAACACCCCTAAAGCCGCCACGAATATAATAAACGAAAACGATATATTTTCAATAGAAGACCTTGATGCTTTGGTTAACCAAACATTAAGTGACATAGCTGTACAAACAAGTTGGTTTTCCAACTCAAATTGTTTGATTCGGAATAGCAGTCTACCCTCGAACTTCGCATCGACAACGGATAGCTATAACGAATCTGAAAACACAACGTATAAGGAAAAACCCGTGCACAGATGTCCTATATGTTGTAGAGGATTTTTGAAAAAAAGTAATATAAAAGTTCATCTCAGGACTCATACAGGTGAAAAGCCCTTCAGGTGTGATACTTGTGCTAAGCGTTTTAGACAAAAAGCTCACCTGTTGAAGCATCAGCAGATACACAAGAGAGGAAGAGACTAAGACGAGTCAAAAAAAATTTATTTATTTTATCGGGTAATGTAACATTTTTTTCGTTTTTTGAAATCAAAACAAACTAAAAAATTATTTATACTGCAAAGGCAGCTGATAACAGTAATACATTAAATATTTTCACACATAAAAATAATTTTAAACAGCTAACATCATTTTCATATAAATATAATAATATTACTTAAGATTCTAAATTTTGGTATACAGGTACCGAGGAAAAAATTTTAGTTTTTAGCTATGAAAAGAAAAAAAGTGCTACAATTTTCATTTTTTTTATAACATCGCCTCTTTATTTAAAATATTAAATTATAACTTACAAGAACAAATAATTTTTAAGATTTAAATGAATATATAATAATTTTTGTTAAACAATAATTTAAAATATGCTAGTTTTCTTTTTTTAAAAAGAACATGGTACTTTTTTATTTAAGCTATTAATTGTTTAATGTTAGTGTTAAAAGTTTTTGATAGAAAAATTTTACAAGCCAATTTAATAAAGATATTGTTGATTAACAAACAATTTTTGTTGTTTCAGGTTTTACGGACGTTCAGCAATATTAACCTATATTGTATAGGTAATACACACCATTGTAAAGATTTGACACGGTATTTTGGAAAAATTGACAAATTCAAAAGTAAAGATAAAGACAAGTGCAGGGAAGATTCATCTTTGCATCTACCGTCGGATTTGCGAACATCTTCCGTACTACGGACAAGTTAATCAAAACTAGTAAGAAAGGAGATATAATATCCAAAAAAGAAAGAGTAAATAAGAAACTGGAAGATTGCATTGCAAAATTGGTTTAAAAACAGATTAAATGTTACTATTGTACAGATTAAAAAAGGACATCGAATACAAATCTCATAAAATTGGGGCCAAAACGGCTGTACTAACTTTGTTAGAAGTTCATGAAAATATAAAAAAAAGTTGAGGAACTGAATGCAAAACTATAGTGATTTTGTTTAATGTTTTTAAATTCCAATAATTATTTTATTCCATTATATTTTTGTGTTTTACATACATTAAGTTTAAGGTAATAAGTAATTGTAAACTGTAACAGTTATCAATTTTTGTTAAATAATTTAAATTAAGTAATTTTTTGAAACCAGTTTGTTAACTTTAAAAAGTGTTTATTTGTTTGTTAATTAATTTTATTTTTCGGTATTAAAAAAATAACATTTCACAATTACAAATGTGGAAAAAAGGTTTTTTAATAACCAAAAAACTTAAAATTATTAATGTTTACATAATTATTCAATTGTATACTTTAAATTTACAGAAATATATTGTATAATTGTACGAATGATTATATTACAAAAACCAGAAGTTTTACTACTATAATATTGTAACTTATTATTTAAATTATTTTTAAACTTATAATAAAATCTTAAATTTTTTAAAAAAAATTTTTTTTTTAAAAAATCAAATTAATTATTTTGATATTTTTGGATTTTAAAGAACTCTTAATTTGTCTATTTTATTAACTACTTTTTTATAGCAAAGAATAATTATTACTTTTTATAATTAAGTAAAATTTTTATTGTAAAGATGTTGTATTTGAACTAAATTAAATAAAAAATCTTAAAACCTTTTTTGTTTAATTAATTGCACCTAGCTTAACATTTTGAAAATTATAAAAATTTATAAAATTTTTGTTTAATTTTAATTACCCACACACAATTTATGAACCTGAAAATTATAAAAAACCAAACAAAGAACGCAAAAGGCAACGATTGAGGATGTAAACAAGGCAAAGAATGAGTATAAAAGGTGTGGCAAAGAGGTGGTGGCAAGAAAGATGAAGAGTGATAAAGACGAATTTGATTGAAGGTTATCTGACGATTTCCAAAATAATATTAAACTTTTCTAGAAAACCATAAGAACAGCCAGAGGTAAACATACTACCTCGAAACTGGAAAAAATCAGAAACCCAGATGGTAGTAAGGTAAAAGTTGAGGAATACTTATTAAAAAGATGGAAGAAATACTTTTAAAGTTTATTTAAAAAAGAGGATTCACAAGTACAGGCCCCATTAGGAGACATGACTGAAAGTTGCAATAAAAGTGAAATCAGTACGACAGAAATTGTGGAAACGTTGAACAGTATGAAATTGGGTAAAGCTGCTGGGTAAGACAGGATAACAGTTGAAATGCTGAAGGCTGCAGAAATAGTGGTGACTAGTCTGCTGTTATCGTGCCGCTTTACAAGGGAAAAAGGTTCGCAGCAAGACTGTAAGAACTACCGAGGTATTTGTTTACTCAGCATAGTCGGCAAACTGTATGCAAAGATATTGATTAAAAGAGTGTCAAATGAAACTGAGAAGATGATATGGGATGTGCAAGGGGTGAGCGTTAGTTAATTACGAGCACTGAAATTATTTTACGAGGATTCCACTGCTTGTTTCAGGATAAACGGAGCTTGCAAGGAATGGTTAAACATCGAAAATGGTGTGAGAGAGGGATGTGTGGCTTCGCTACGATTGTTAAATAGATTTGAAAGAGGGTGCGTATGGATTAAAAATGAATTATTTCATCGTCATATGCTTTCTTTAGGCCGATGATCAAGACATATTAGCGTCATCTGAGGAAGAGTTGCAGGCGATGGTTAATGTTATGCATGATGCCCTGAAAATCAAAGGGATGAAAATAAATGTAAGCAAAACGAAAGTAATGGTTTTTAAAAGAGAAGAAAACATGACAAACTGTAAAGTTCTAATTAAGGGAGAAAGGTTGGATCAAGTAAATTACCTAATGCTAACTTAATGCTGATTAAATATAACTTTATATGTTTTCTTGACTTAAACTTACATATTTAAAGATTGGATAAATTTGATATATTATTTTGGAAACGGTTTTTATGATGTCTAACTTTTAAATAAAAAAGGCCACTACAGCCAAGTCTTATAATTGTGCTTTATTTTTTTCACATATTTTGTTGTTAGTTTTTACCAAGTGAGCTTTATATTTAATTGTTAAACTATTTTAACGAAAAACCTGATTTTAAAAATTAGATTCGACTTTATGTTCATAAATAAACATTTTATAAATTAATTTAATTTTATTTGGCCTTTTAATAAATAATAAATAGTATTCTTAAAATGAATTTTTTTTTCACTGGCATCTAAACACGAAATATTTGAAAACAATGTAGTATCTTCTGATGAAAAAACCGACACTGACTGAAACTGTTGGGATTGATGAAAAATTTCAACGGGGCAATGATGACTATGACCAGGATTCTGATACAGATAGGTACCATGACTCCAATAATAATTTTGAATTATCATCGGGTTATAGTAGCGATGATGAGAACATAAACTCTAAATATTATAGAGACAGATATTCTGTAGGTTACAGTGACGAATTTAGTGATAATTATTTTGGTGACAAAGATGACGAACCCTAATATTTAGTTTTAATAAATTTTTTTGTAGCAAAAAATTTGTTTTTTTTTTTTTTAATTATTTATGTTAAGGTGAATATGTCTGTAAATTTTATGAAATTCCGCTTTTTTTAATAAGGATAAGCACAAATTTGTTCTATGGGGTAATAAAAGAAAAGAAAAACAATATTGGGCGTTTTATTCTGTTCTCCTAAACTTTGGTTTTTTTTTTTCTGAAAATCAATGTATCTATAAAAATAATAATTTACTTTGTTAACATTATAAAACTATAAAACTATTATTCTTATTTGCAAAAACCAAATTAAAAAATTATATATTAAAATATATAAATTATTGTCTAAATGTATTGTATAAGTGCTTTGACAAGGATGTGCATTCGTTTTAAGTAAAATTTTAATATTTACAGCTGTACCCACGCAGATTAAATCTATTTTTTTGTTAATACGTTTAGAGTTAGTACGTAAGAGTTAGGCCTTTTTCTTAATAAAATAATTAAATATCAGTTTTTGCAAAAGTATACGAGGTTAGTCAAAAAATAAAAATTTTGTCTACCTTTATTTTTGTTAAAAAAAAGTGACAAAAATTAAAAAGTAGATGAAAATAGGATTTTCATCCAATTAGCATAAAAAAATCAGGTTTTTTATTTTTACATTTTTTTACCTATTGATTCAATTAAAAAATTTTTTTTATTCAAAAAAATAAAATTGCAAATTTAAATATAGTACCCTAACAATTTCGATAATTTTTTTTCATATATTTTTTATTTTATGAATAATAAGGTAATTTAGGTACTCTTGAACAAAATTTATATTTTTTGACTAGCCTCGTATACTAATGCCAAACATTTATATCTAAATCCTTAAATTTGGGTTTAAAGATGTGCAGAAATTTTTATAAGAAACAATATTTTTTATAAAAATGGTTTCAATTTACAAAGTCACAATTATACTTAGATACCTAATGATGCTTTCTTTTACGTACTAACTTTGGCTCCGTTCGTAAACGTTTGTCGACACTTTGCACTTTGATATAAGTTTGTTATTGAAAATAGGTATGTGCGTGGAGAAAGCAGAGAAAAGATTTTACGACGATGCATTAGCAGAAGTAATTTTGCAGTATGGTCGAATACCAATGTTGCTTGAATAAGGAAAGAGAGTCAAATTAACTTATTGCATATGGTTGAAACGGACCATAGATATCTACACTATGTGTTTCTGATTTATGAATAATACCTAATTTATTATTATAAACAAATTATTAAACGTTTTAACAAATATTAATATTTTAATAAAATCGATTTAAAAAAAAAATATTAAATAAATTCTCATGATTTAACCAAATGATTAATTTTTTTACATAAAAATGCTTAAAATGTCCACTTACTTCTTAATTTAAGCTTTACCAAATGGTGCAGTTTTTAAGAAGCAAAAAAGGAATTAATACCTATACCCTTATGATTGTGAATGATGGGTTTCACAAAAAAAGCATAAAAAGAAGATGAAAATGCGTGGGGATGGGGTTAGGGGGAAATGTGTGTAAACAAAGAAACTACAATAACAAGGGACTTTAAAGTATGATTCATAAATAGAAAGATTTATCTTTCTTTGCTAAAAGTATATGGTGTTTGGCTTATAATTGGCTAGGCTAATAACTGGCTTATAAAAGGCTGATATTTTAAAAAAAACACGTATTCGTATTTAAAAGATGCGAAGTAGAATTATGGAATACAATCTATTCAATGTCAGTATGACAACAACTTATTAAACAAAAATAACAAATCATCGTTATATCAACCAAAAATATAATATACCTATGGTATTTCCTCAAACAAAGGGTTAAAGCGGGATGATTTTTATTTCCTTAAATGATACCATAAATTGCTGAAACGATGTACATGGCCTAAATTCACAATATAAAAACTTACTTTTAATGTTTAAAAATCAATAAAGATAAGAGCCGTTAATAGTATGTAAATAAGGAGCGCAAAAAATGTTCGTATGGAAAAAAACATAAACTCATATTATTGCGCCTCAGTTCGTTGGTGCCGTCTACGTGTGATTGTACCTACTATTGTCTAATGAAGAGAAATATTTTTATTGATAAATCCATTAAATACGGGTCAATGAATGTAAGTACACATACATATCTGCCTAAAATGTTTACAAAATTAGTGACTTTATAGTCGACTCCACTAGTAATTTGAGCTTATTTTATTAAAAAAAAAGACAAAGACAAAGAATTTTTCATTTTTTAAATAAATGATCCAGTAGATTAAAATCAAAAAAAAAATAAAAGTAAAAAATAATTTGTAATCTTTGCAGTTACAAAAAAGAAGTAATTCAGCAGGAAAAATACTAATTTTGATATTTTTTTTAAACATGGTAAAAATTTAAAAAAATAAATTTTTTCACCTAGAAACATTAAAGTGTAACGCTCAAATCAGATTTTTAACATTTTAACGGCGTCTACCTCACAACCTACGTTTAATATTGAAATTACATTGCTAATAAGTAGGTACTATCAGTGAAATTCAAATTTAATACAGAAAAAAATACCTTTCTCTACACATGGACCATGTTTTGATAATTTTATTTGAAATAACAGAATGTATTAATTTTGACTTAAAATTTAACAAAGTTTGCAATGATATCGCTACTAAAATCCACAGTATTTGGTTGACAGGAATATTTTTCTTCTAAAATCTGGTTAAATTATTGTGAGATAGGTCGTTTTATTATACGTTATTGTTGCTATTTAGTAAACCGTTATTCTGAAACCGTTGACATTAATATATTTCTATCTACGTCTTGTCAAAGATTGAAGTTAGGAGAAAAATGACTTATTCGTTATCGCTTCAGCTATTTCGTAAACAATCCTTTCTATTGTTAGGGTCATTAAAGAGAGATTAATTTTTTCAGTACCTGTGTATCTTTATACATACAATTTAACTTAATCATAAAAATGTTATGTTCAAAATGCAAATGCATTAAAAGCTTTTATCTTCTTACCACTCTTATGTACATATTTTAAATCCATCAGATAAATTTCGGCAAATAAAAATTTTTTTAAAAAATTCAACTTAAAGATTTTGGTTAATTTCCGTTTAAAATGTATATATATATATATATATATATATATATATATATATATATATATATATATATATTTCTACCTACGTCCAGTTAAATAATAAAATAAGTAGAAAAACGACTTACTTTTTATCACTTTAGCTATTTTTTACACAATCCTACACCCTTCCTATTGTTAGGGTAATATAGCAGGTACCTGTGTATCCTTAAAAACAAATTTTTTACTAAATCATAAAGATCTTATGTTCAAAATGCAAATGCATTAAAACTTTTTACTTTTTACCACTCCAATGTAACTACTTTAAATTTATCAGTTCCATTTTTATTTTTGGCAACTTGTCGGAAAGATTTTATTTAAAAGAGTTGTGTTAATTTGTGTTTAAAACGTTATTATTTCTTGTGCCTTTGAAGTATTTTATTTTTAATTAATTTTTCTATTATTTTATACATTATATATTTAAAGTGATGGAAAAATATTGCAAGTTCAATAAATAAAGATCTTGTTAATTAACAAATAAGTTACTGTTGTTTTATGTTTCTAGCGTCTATTTAGCTTTGGAAAATTTTGGCTCCAAATAATGATGTTAATTCAAATCCATCATGTTGGGAATTTAATTTACCAGATGATATACTTCTTCTGGAATCGTCCCTTCCAGATGAGTTACTCAACACTCAGCTTTTGAATCGCATAAATTATGAAAACTATAGCATTCCCATTATCGCCACAAACGTAATAACCGAAATTGATATGTTTTGGATAGACGAACTCGATGCTTTGGTGAACCAAACATTAGCTGACATAACTGTCCAAACTAGTTGGATATCCCGCTCAACGAACTTTGCAAATTGTTCAAATCCGACTATCAGTCCACCTAACCTAACCTAACCTTCAAACGTCGTATCGACGACGGATAAGCCTGCTACCACATCATATAAAGAAAGCAGTCTACCCTCGAACTTCGCATCGACAACGGATAGCCATAACGAATCTGCAAACACAACGTATAAGGAAAAACCCGTGCACAGGTATCATATATGTAATGGAGTATTTTTGAATTAAAGGTAATATAAAACTTTATCTCACAACTCTTACTGGTGAAAAGCCCTTAAGGTGTGATACTTGTGCTTAGGCTTTTAGACAAAAAGCTTACCTGTTGAAGCATGAGCAGATACACAAGAGAGGAAGGGATTAAGACGAGACAAAAAAATTTATTCATTTTATCCGGTAATGTCACATTTCTTTCGTATTATGAAATTAAAATAACCTAAAAATTTATGTATATTGCAAAGGCAGCTGATAACAGTAATAAATAAAATATTTTTACATATATAAATAACTTTGTGAACAGTTAACATCATTTTCATATAACTATAATAAAATTTCCTATAGGATTCTAAATTTTGGTATACAGGTACCGAGGTAAACATTTTAGTTTTTAGCTAGGACAAGAAAAAAAATGCTAGAATAATTATTTTTTTTTATAATACTGCCTTTTTATTTAAGATATTAAATTATTACTAACAAAAACAAATAACTATTAAGATTTGCATGAATATATAATAATTTTTGTTAAAAATAATTAAAATATGCCAGTTTTCTTATTTTTAATAAAACATGTTATTTTTTTATTTGAGCTGTGAATTGTTTACTGTTAGTGTTAAAAGTTTTTGATAGAAAAATTTTACAAGCCAAATTATTAAAAATCTTGTTGATTAACAAACAATTTTTTGTTCTTTCAGGTTTTACGGATACGTTCAGCAATAGTAACCTATATTTAGCTCGCCCCAACATCAAAATAACAATTTTTTTTGTTAATTTTTGGTAATAATGTAAATAATGTTTTTATTCATATATTTTTACTTTTATAGTAATTTTTTTCTTTTAAACTTTTTTTTTCAAATTTTATAGTAACTTTTGTGTAGGTTAATTATGTAAATATTGTACAAATAATGCATATTATGTTTAATAAAAAACCTATTTGTTTGAATTTTGTTTTATTTACATATATATATATATATATATATATATATATATATATACAGGGTGGGGCACCCCATAAGACACGGTCCCTGTTAACCAAACCATAACATTGTTCGGAAATTTCTTCATTTCAGTAGATGTATATTGATTAAGGCTGCAAAAGTAAATCATTTTGGAGTCTACAGTGTGGCTCAAAAAAGTGTGACATATCAAAAATGTGTTTTTTTAAATGGAACACCCTGTATTTCATTACACTTTTAAATATTTCAGGAAAAAATAATACGATTTCATAACAGATACTATATAGCTAACTATAATCGTTCTCGAGTTATTGATTTTTTTTATGAAAATGGTAGGTAAAATTGAAAAAGAAATAACATCGATATGTATAGAAACCATCCTTCGAACTTTGACCAAGCATTAAAGAGGTTTTGGGCTATTGATTTTGATAAAAACTGTTTCTCCATATTATAGGTACAGAATGTTCAAAAATCATTGTCACTTTTTTACAATTTCGGACAAAGATAACTTTGTTATGTCAAATAAAACAACCTTTACTTTTTTGGTCTGAACAATATTAAATTCTATTATCTTTCATTTCAAATTGGGATTTCCTATACCTAACCTAAATAGTTTTTCAGATATTGCCTTTTTAAATAGTAGTTCTTACTTAAATGCATTCTTTGAATCAAGATAGCTTTAAAACAACATTTATTCAACTTTTACGTTATTCAAAACATTCACTGAATTATTACCGTCGAAAATGAAAACTTATCCCATTCAAAAGCGGATAGATATGATTTTAGCGATTGGTGAGTGTTTAGAGAAATGGCTTTTGGCGTCGAGGGTGTATGCCCAAGAATATCCAGTCCGGAATCATCCAAACGATTGCTAAATGAATTTCGTAGGACTTAAAGTGTAGCTTATGAAAAGCAAATAGACAAAAACCCATCATTGGAAATGAGGAAAATGAATTTCTTATTATAGGATCAATCATAGAAAACCCTCAATAAGGACTGTTTTTCAAAGATTATTAAATCTTTCATTATTAGTCTTTCATAGAGATAGTGACTCTTTGTATTCAACAGGATGGTCGTCATTTTAAGCATCTACTTTGAATTAAATACATTTGTGTTTCATATTTTGTTGTTGTTTCACTTGAATAATAAAAAAAATTGTATAGTCTGTTTTATGAACTACTGCCAGAATATTGATACGATTTTTGGTTCTATCTTGGGTTCGGCGATTAAAACTCTCGGTCCAATAACAAAACAATGTTTATTTCAATACGATAAATTATATTTTCATTAACCACTTAGATATTCACTTAGATATACAACTTTTACAACTCTATATAACTATTTACATTTATTATTTCATAAACAAATAAGCCGATACTGTTTCCCCTTTTATATTTCCGATATCACAGTTCCAGATCATTCTACCTATTTCTCCATTATTCGACGCGGATTCGAGAGGTTGCGCGACTTTCCTAGGCCCCGTCGGCGGCTACAAAGGAAAGCGGTCGAATACGGGCCCTCGACGCTGTCGATTTCTCAGTTGCTGACATGACCGGATTTGTAGCAATATGAAAAGTAAATATTTTCGATGAAGTGAAGTGTAACAAGGGTTTAAGGGGTAATGGTAAAGATGATACCAGCCCAAATGACAACCTCACCTGCACGTGGTGCACCCTGCTAAATAACTAACGAGGCTCTGTCGACCGAGTTACTGCCGAGATAAGCAGTTCCTCTTTTGTCAGTCAACAGCTGAAGGTGGAAGAACTGACAAGAGACTAGGGCACCTTCTTGTCCTTGGATTGAAAAATTGTTCCAAAAGACGAATGAGCCGACAAACGGCCAACGGCATGGAGATATAGTAGAGAACCGAAAACCACTATATTAAAGATCCTGATGGATATTCTAAGAATAGTCGTCATGGCAAGTAATGGCGACAAAATAAATGTTACTAATCATGGAATCGGACCCCAAGATCCGGCAGGAGAAGATTTTAGGGCTTCCACGGTCGTTAACATGCAAAAACTCTGTAAAAAAATCAATTAAGTTAAACAAAAATCAAAAGCTTAAAATATGCACAGGGAACGTGAAAACACTATACGAAGCCGGAAAACTAAGAAACCTATTGCAAGAAATGGACAGACTCGATATTTCTGTCCTAGGAGTCTGCGAAACAAGATAGCCAAACAACGGGCACTATACTTCACAAGATTATCAACGATGAGTCACATCAAAACGGTGTAGCGGTAATTCTAAAGAAATCACTGGCAAAATCCGTAAAAAAATTGTCCCATTATCAGATCGGGTAATGCTAGTACATTTAGCTGCATATCCAGTTAATATAAATTTAATACAAATATATGCACCCACTGCTGACAGTTGTTGAATCACTTTATCAACTTATATCAGAAGCATTAGGTATGACAAAAAAACATGAAATTACTATCATAATGGGTGATTTTAATGCTAAGGTTGGATCAGAAAACACTCTTAATATTACTGGTAAGTTTGGATTAGAAAATCGAAATAATAGAGGAAAACGATTGGTACAATTCTGCCAGGAAGAAAAATTTGTAATCATGAATACGTGGTTCTGCCTGCCAAATCGTAGACTGTACACCTGGAAGGCACCAAGTGATAGAGAAGGCAACGTTATAAAAAATCAGATTAATTACATATTAATTAATGAGAGATTTAAAAATTGCATAAAGTCGGTTAAGACCTATCCAGGTGCAGATATCCATTCAGATCATACTTTATTGTGTTCTATAATTAAAATCAAACTAAAAACAGTCAATAAAACTCAGAAGACCCCTACGATAGCCCTAGATGCACTCCATGAATCTTACATACTAAATAAGATCTCTCAAGAAATCAACACTAAAATGCATGAAATTAAATTTGAATACCCTAGCACTGCGGATGATTACTGGAAACAAATTAAAACCTCAATAATGACTACAGCTCAAAAGCATTTACCAAAAAAACGTAAGGCTAAAAAGGATTGGATGAAACATGATATTTTAGACCTAATGGACATAAGAAGACAACACAAAACCAAAAATAGAGAAAAGTATAATGAAATTTATAAGGAAATACGGAAAATAATTAAAGCAGCAAAAGAACGATGGCTAAAGGAATCTTGTCTAGAAATTAAAAAACTGGAACAACAGCATGACAGTTTCCACTTACATAAAAAAATAAAAGAATTAACAGGTACATGTAAAACTTACAAAACAAGAATCATCCGAGACTCTAGTGGAAGAATATTAAGTGAGGTAGAGGAGCGCTGTACCGAATGGGAAAATTTTATAAAAAAATTATTTAAAGACGACCAAAGAAAATACCAACAAACAACATCAAACAGGGACAAAGGCCCACCAATCCTAGTTTCCAAAGTACAAAAAGCAATAGATCAAGCGAAAAGAAGAAGGATCCCTGGACCAGACGAGGTACCTGCAGAAATGCCAAAATTATTAGACGACGGGAGCGTTGGGATCATCACATCCTTATTTAACAAGATATATAGCACTGGTGAAATACCAGACGACTGTTTAGAATCCTTATTTGTTACTATCCCGATAAAAAGTAACCCAAAAGAATGTGGTGACTACCGACTTATCAGTTTGATAAGTCACACACTTAAAATATTTTTGAAAATACTGCCCCATCGTATATATCGACTTTGTGAGGACAGAATCAGTGATAAGCAGTTTGGTTTTTGAGGCAGTATGGGTACCCGTGAGGTGTTGTTCTGCATGCGAACACTTTCGCAAAAGAGTGTTGAATTTCGTAAAAACATTTACGTATGGTTCATCGATTTCGAGAAAGCCTTTGGCAACGAACCGCATACACCACTGTTTTAATGCTTAGATCTTATTGGTCTTTACTCATATGATGTAAGACTGCTCAAAAACCTTTACTATAAACTAGAGTAAAAGTGGAACAAAAGGTTTCAGAAAAAGTTTCCTATTAAACGTGGCGTTAGGAAGAGATGTGTCATGTTACCAATGCTTTTTAACTCTCACAACATATCCCAAAGAATGCTGGGTGATAGCATCCAAGCATCCGTGACCATCTGACTAGTTCCAAAACCTAATGTTCCCTCGATGACGGAATTATTTTTGATAGTTGTGTCAGATAATGTTGAGTCTATAATATCAGCTAGGTCGTCTATCCAAGACATATCATATTCAGTTGGTATGTATACCAATTGAATACAATGTCTTGTTATTATCGACTTAAAATTAGCTGACGCAACTATCCAAAATAATAAGTCCGTCATCTAGGGACCATCAGGTTTTGGAATTAGTTGGATGGTTATGAATGCTTAGACATTGATTAAAAAAGTTTTTTGATCAAAAAGAAGGACTATCAGGGCTCGTAGTTACTGTTGTCCTGCAAACGAATAACATCTTTTTCAGTTCAACATCCAAAAAAAAACAATAAAGTCGAGTGCAAAAGTTGGAGCAAGCTCTTGATATCCTGGGTTAAAAAAAATCTTCGCACGGGTGCCCAATTTGTAAAATAGGGTTTATGAGTAAAAGCAATATTAAAGTTTATATTAGAATACACACGGATAAAAAGCCCTTCAAGTGTATACAATATGCGAAGGTTTTTTGGAAAAAAACTCACCAAATTAAACATAGCCTTTTAGGTGTGATACTTGAAGTAAAGCTTTTAGAAAAAAACTTACATGTTGGAACATAAACAGATACACGAGAGAGAAAGGAATTAAGACGTGAAGCCAGAAAATAAAGTTTATTTATGTTATCATGTTTTAATTTTAATATTTTACTTATATTTACTAGTTTACTATAAGTTACAAATAACGATTTTTAATATATTAGATAGATTTTTTGCAGATGTGTTTTTGCAGAAAATTAATCTGAAAAATCAAAGGTAACTAACAACATTAGATATCTAGTGCTCTCAATATTTCATTTAAAATCAGTATATTATCGACAACCTAATGTGGTAAATTTTATTTTTCACCTATAACTACATTCCTTAAAACTTCGTATCACACTGTACTTACTACTATCGATTGCTCCAGAAAGTTTTTGACTATAGTCAGCCCAAAAGGCATTATAAGGCACTAATAAGTGGAAAGTAAGATTTATTATGAGACTTGCAATTATTGTTATCTATTATATTAAGATTTTAATTTTGTCTTCTATTCTTAGGATAAGTCTTAAGGTTTTAAACATTCTCTTTTTTTATTAGACACAGTTTTACCAATTAAAACTTCTAAACTTCTTTTTTTAGAATTTTTTTTATTGGGTGTGGGATAATTATATATATTTAGTACTTAATTTTCTTAATTAATTAATTAATTAATAAAGCATTTATTTAGCATAATAGCTACATATGAGAACAATTTTCGACTTATTACAATATGACCAGGAAAATCCGGCTGAAATGTGTAAAAATTAAAATAAAATACAACTACTAACATTTATCTAAAACAAATTTTCTCAGAAGCCGTTTGAAATGGCTTAGGTTATCACAGTTTTTTGTTGTTACAGGTAACTTGTTGAATTCGGATAGACCCTTGTACAAAACCGAGTTAAACATTTGAGTTTAATTGCATCGTGCTGGCAAAATAAAATCGCTTCGATTTCTGGTGTGATAACTATGTATATCGCTGAAGACCTTTAATCTGTCACATAGATAGTTGGGTAACAAATTATGTTTAAGCTTAAAAATAAACAAATACATTAAACATAACCCTTTGATTCACAGACAACATATTCAGAACACTCAACATATATTTAATTGGCGTATACCAGTTACATTTTAAAATCTGTCTCATTGCTCTGTTTTGTATTTTCTCCATCTGATTTATTTTATACTGTGGTAAATTAAATAATAAGGTTGAGCAAAATTGTAAATGTGGGAGAGCTATAATATTGTAAAGTTGTAATTTTGTGTGCAAGGATAAATTTTTACCTATTCGAGTTATAAAACCAACTTTTTTTGCAAATTTTCTCGTTACATAATCAACATGAGCCTGAAAGTTTAAATTACAATCCAATATAATGCCTAAGTATTTAATTTCGTTATTATAAACAATATTTTCCCAATTTACCGTAATTTGCATATTTTGGATTTCAGCTTGACTAAGTTTTGATTTTTTTCTAAATACGCAAAATTGAGATTTTTCTGCATTTAGACTTAGTTTGTTAACACACAGCCAATTGAATATTCTCTCTAAATCATCATTTAAATCTTTTAACATTTGTTGTAAGTTTTTACCTATGATATAGAGCATTGTATCGTCAGCGAAGAGAATAATCTTGCACTTTAATGTTACTCCAACCATATCATTTATATAAAGCAAAAATAAGAGTGGCCCTAAAACAGTTCCTTGTGGTACACCATATTCAACATCTAAAAACTCGGACAAATAATTTTTATAAGACACACGTTGTAATCTTTTAGACAGATATGACTTAAACCACTTTAAAACAGTATGCCTGATTCCTAGAATCTCTAATTTGCTTAATAAAATATCCCTATCTACTGTTTTGAAAGCTCTCTTAAAATCTAAAATCTAAAAAATACAGCTAAAACATAGTTTTCACAGTCGATGGCCCTGAGAAAATTATCACAAATACCAACAACAACAGACTCGCATGAATGGTTTTTTCTAAACCCTGATTGGTTAGGAATAATTATTTTATTATTATCACAGAAATTCAACAACTGTTCTTTAACAGCAACTTCCAAAACCTTTTCATATATGGGCACCGTATTTATTGGACGAAATTCATTAAATTGTTTTGTGTTATTTACTTTAGGGACAGGAATGATAGTTGTTAATTTCCAGGGTTCTGGAAAAACACCACTGCTAAGGGACGTGTTAATAACATCTAAAAGTCGATTACCAACCACATACACAACATCACACAGAACCTGTTTCGAAATGCCACTCTCACCCCCACCAACATTTTTAAGATTTTTTATTATTTCTTTCATTTTACTCATTGTTAATTTTTCAAAATTACTAAAAGCTCCATTATGCACTGTGGTTCCATTATAAAAGGGCATAACATTTTGAGGACGTGGTATATTCCCGATTATGTTGTCAATGCTATAAACAAAATATTTATTAAATCTATCAGCTATGTCTGCCTCCTGTTTGATTATTTCCGTTTCAAACTTAATTTCATCTGGCAATAATTGTTTTTTCTCGGGTAAGAGAGTTTTAAGGTTTTTCCACAGTTCTTTTGGGTTGCTTTTATTTAAGTCTATTGTTTCTGCATAAAATGTCTCTTTCTCTGTTCTCATTTTGTTGACGATGGTATTTCTTTTCGTTTTGTATTCTTGCCAAGTATTTTCACTTCCATTCATAATAGCCCTTTTATATAGTAGATCCCTTTCCTGCATCATTTCTCTTATTTCAGCATTAATCCATTTTTTGTCTAAATATTTTGGATTTTGCACTTTTTTTACCCTGGGACACATCCGATTAATTATATTTTCAATATCTCCAATGAAAGAAGTGGCTAAAACATTTACATTAGAAACATTATTGTCCCAAGCAGAATTATATAATTCTAGTTGAAGTTTATTGGAATCATAATTTTTAAAGGACCTCTGGAATGTTATTATTTTCTTGTTTTGTATTTTTTCTTGGGGAAGTGTAACTGAAAGAATTGAATGGTCACTTATTTTAGGTGTATGGTGAACTTTATACTGAAGATTCTTATTATTTGTCACGATATAGTCTATTAATGTTTGGCTACTGGATACTATTCTAGAAGGAGTTTCGACAATTTGATAAAATCCATTTGTGTAAATAACATTTGATATTTTATTGCTATAAAAAGAATTTTTCAGTAAATCAAAATTAAAATCGCCCATTATAATATTTATACCAATAAATTCATTGATCTGATCAAAATAATTATTTAAAAAATCTATAAATTTAGCATCCTCTTTCTGAGGCGGATGGTATAAAACAGAACACAAATACGTCAAACTGGACAAGGACATTTCAAGGGACAACAGCCAAATATAGTTTTCAACACATTGAATCGTTGAAATCTTATATTTAATATCACAACGTATTAAGGCCATAACCCCCCCTGTTCTGTTGTTGTTGGTAGTGCACTGCTCTAATTTGTACCCCTCAACATTTAATTCACACAATTCGATATCAGGTAATACATGTGTCTCACTCAGAAATATTATTTTAGGTTTCCAATCATTAGCTAATAACACAATGTGATCTTTATTATTTAGAAAACCCTGACAATTAAAATACACAATGCTACACTTATCAACAGCAGTAATGTCTAATTGCTATTTAATGTACTTACACCGCTGGATTTCCTCTATTCTTTTGTAGGATTCACATTTATGTAAGTCCCAAGTAACATGGTTGACATCCAAAGTGAGACCATATTTCTTATTCATATTGATGTTTTTGTATTAACTTTTATGTCGCTTAATTAGTATTACCTATTTTAGATATGTGTCAAAAAAGCGAATTATTTTTGTGCCTGCAATAATAATATAATATTTTTTTATAATAAATGTTCAAAATTTTTATTTTACAAAAAATATCTTGTAAAATAGATAAAAGCAAATTTATCTTGTAATAAATATTAAATGGGTGTTGGTGTTATAATTTAGTTCTAATAAAATTATAACCAAAATAAGAGACAGATTGAAAAATCTAATAATTTCAGGATAGTAAAAAAAATTTTGTGTTAAAAGTTGTTGAAAGAAAAACTTAACAAGCCAAATTAATAAAGAATTTGGTTGTTTAACAAACAATTTATTGTTGTTTTAGATTTTAAGGACCAATTCTGCAATAGTAACATAATATATTTATCTCGCTCCCATACGGTATTAGAGATAATGATATAGGTATCCTGGCATAAGTCAAAGTACAAACATGACAATAAATAATTGTACCCCTAAAGATGTAGATATGTTTTCAGCTGGGGATCAAAGACATACTAAACTAGACTGGGGGTTCCCTAAAAAATTATTTTTACTGCAAAGACAGCTAATAACAGTAATACATTAAATATTTTCACACATATAAATAATTTTAAACATTATTTTCATAAAAATATAATAATATTACTTAAGATTATAAATTTTGGTAAACAGGTACCGAGGAAAAAATTTTAGTTTTTAGCTTTACAAAAAAAAAAATGTGCTAGAATTTTAATTTATTTTTTCATATCACTGCCTCTTTATTTAAAATATTAAATTATTACTAACAAGAATAACATGAACAAATAATAATTTTTGATAAACAATGAATTAAAATATGCTAGTTTTCCGTTTCTAAATAGAACATGGTATTTTTTTATTTAAACTATTAATTGTTTAATGTCAGTGTTAAAAGTTTTTGATAGGAGAATTTTACAAGCCAAATTAATAAAGATCTTGTTGATTAACAAACAATTTTTTGTTGTTTCAGGTTTTACGGACACGTTTAGCAATAGCAACCTATTTTTTATAATACACACCATATTTTTAATAAAAAACTCTTTTTCTTAAATTTTAAACTTTTTTTAAATAATTTAAAAATTTACCAAACGAAAATAAATCTAGATTGTTTTTTACAATTTTTTTTCTCGTAACATACATATTTTGCTAATAAATACATAGGTATAGTTTTAAACAGTAAAAAATTTTTATTTTTTTATAATTGTGTTTACTTAAATTAGAATCATACATATAATTAACTTTTTATTTCCAACATTAAAAAAATAATTGCCCTTATAAAAAGTTCTGCATGGCCTTAATCTTAAAATAAAATAATAAGATAAGATATTTATGCAATCGTATACAAAGTTAGTCAAAAAATAATAATTTTGCTCAAAAGTAAAGTACCGTTATTATTAATAAAATAGAAAAGTATAAAAAAAAAGTTCAATATGCTTACAATTTATTTTTTAAATTATAATTATTAGAAAAAATCTTAGGAAAAAAATGGATGTTTTACCAATTAAAATAATGTAAGGTGCACAACAGCTCTCTTAAAAAATTATCCAAATTACACCTTTCACATCCCAACACCATCGGGGACCGATCTCCTTGCTAATTTTATTTTTATTACTTTTTCTAACCTTGGTAATGCATATTGTAATGGAATTCGGCAAAGTCATGAAGAAGTATCGCCGATATCAAAATATCCTCCTGTATTGGACATTCCTCTCCTTTTACCATAATACCATCTTGATTTCTTATTTTCTTCAGTTGCGAGTTAGTATTTTTACCTCTGGAGGTTCTTATCGACTTCCAGAAGAGTTTAATATTGTTTTGGAAATCGTCAGATAACCTACTATCAAATTTATCTTTATCACTTAACTTCTTTCTTGCCACAACCTCTTTTGCGACACCTTTTAACCTTTTATACTCATTCTTTGCCTTGTTTACATCCTCAATCGTTGCCTTTTGCGTTCTTTGATTGGCTTTTGTAGCCAGCCAATCCAGCCAGGCTTTCTTCTTCTTAGACACTGCTTTTTGAACTTTTACGCACATTTTCTGTAGCTTACATCCTTTCCTTCTTTTACTTACACCACACCCTTCAATAGCAATATCCACGATTCCTTCCTTAAATGGCTTCCACAATTCTTCAACCTCACATGCTTCATCTAAACTGTCAAATTTCTCAATCAATTTATTAACGAACTCCTCTTTTATATCTTCTACTTGCAAATTCTCAACTTTTATACGCTCTTGTACACTACTTAATTCCTGCACACGAAGGCGACACCTCTTATTAGGCTCATTACTAAGAAGTGGTCTGTGTCAATACCTGCACCGCAGTATGCCCGAGTGTTCATCACCTTCTTTTTTAATCTTTCATCCACAATTACAAAATCAATTATACTTCTCTGGTATCCTTCTTGTCTTTTGTACAAGTGGATCCTTGTATGGTTAAACATTGTGTTTGTTACCATAAGATTCCACTCCAAACATACTTCAAGAAGACTTTCTCCGTTTTCATTTACTCTTCTGTCACCATACATTCCCAGAACACTGTCGTATCCATCACGCTTTACTCCTACCCAACTATTAAAATTACCCAGCATTACAATTCTTTCATTCTGGTTACACTTATTCAGAATATCTGTCACACTATCCCAAAACTCCCTCCTCTCTTTTTGGTCTTTTAAAGATTGGTTCCACTGCGCATCTTGTGGAGCATAAGCCCCTAGCAAAAAGATACGAGTAAGACCAACCTTCAGCCTCACCCAGAGGAGTCTTGGGCTTAATTATTCATAGTCAGTCACACATTCATTCATTCTAGCAGAGAGTATCACACCAACGCCCTGAGAACCTCTGCTAGTTTCCAGAACTCCTGACCAGTAGGCTGTACGAATCCTGCAATCAACATTTTTGGCTTACAACAAATTAAAAAATTTCATCTTTTTTAATTTTACTGCGTAGTATAATTTTTTAGTTTCCAGCGTTTTTTTACCAAAAATCTGGAGTAACCAAAAACTCCTTATGATTTTGTGAACAATTTTGCGAGCTTTTGAGGATTTGACATTAGACTTCCTGATGCGAAGGTTCTTATTGGTAGGTAGATACTTTTGGACGTAATAGGTAAGCGATATAACAAAAAAATTTATCACTTTAATGTGAAATAATTTGATCAGTTAAATTTTACTGTTTCGAAGAGACATTACTTGATATAGAGATTTATTTGTAGGAAAATTTAAATATTTATAGTGCAAGTGTTAGATAACCTGAAATTATTTTATCTTCATTTTATTTTCTTCTGTGGTAAGTTAAAAAATTTTTTTTTAAAATTTTGCCGATAAATACAGTAAAACCTTTCAGTAACGAAAATAATTATGAGATGAAAGATAATCTAAAAGTATTTGATCTTCATTTAATAATTTTCTGTAAAAAGTTATTTTTTTTTTATAATATATTTTTAAATAATTTAAATACAGTATTAAATACAGTAAAGAACATATTCATAGGTTGTAGATTGTAGGGTGGGTCGTGAAGGCCATGCTGCCTCTCAATCACTTTGACCTATCAGATCTTTTGTGCCTAACCCTTAATCTATTCAAGGCCCGGGATTCCGAGATTTCGAGTAAAGTTTATTAGTTTTCTGGGGGCTATGTTTCTGATATCGAAGGGTTTTAGGAAGGCCCCTTCCAGAAACTTGAGCCTCTTGCAGAAAAGTGCTGGTCATTTGCAAAGCAGCAAAGCGGCAACTATCACTCTCTGTTTTGCTCATATTTTTCAGGTGGTACCTTAGAGGGCAGTGACCAGTGAGGAGTCCCGTCACCAGTTTTAAGTCTTTCTTGTCCAACTCGACAAGCTGTTTAGCTTTCCTTGGCGAAAGACTTACTAGCCTTTTCGCTTGCCTTTGTCCTGGCACTTTATGCCAGTAAGATTTTATTTCATCTGTTTCCCAGCGTCAAACCTCTTCTTTTAAGTGAGCTTTGGAAAGTCCACAGAAAGGTTCTGGGCCGGAAAATTTTGTATTTGCCCCTTCTTTGGCAAGGCAATCTGCTTCTTCGTTGCCTTTAACTTCCTTGTGACCTGGAACCCACATCAGAGTAACCTGATTGTTTGCTGCCAGTTGTCTCAGGGACTGCTTACAGTCCCAAGTTAGCTTAGACTCACAAGTGTATAACTTCAGAGCTTTTAGCGCTGCTTGGCTATCTGATAAAATATAGATTTCTGCCCTTCGGGTGTTTCTTTCGATGCACTCCCGGCACATGTCTCTATGGCATGTAATTCTGCTTGAAAGATGGTTGGGGTGTTACCAAGGGGTTTTGAGAGCCTAAAATTCGGCCCTATAATGCCCACTCCAACCCTTTCATCCATATTGGATCCATCAGTGTACCACACTAAAGCATCCCTTCCTAGTTGAGGTCCGTTCTCTGTGCAAACTTGGTGGTTGTTTATAACCACTTCAAACTGCATTTCGAAGTCGTACCTAGCTGGCATGATATCTGTCGGCTTAGACATGGATTTTAGAAAAATATTTTCCAAAATCTTCAAATGTCCATTCCGATTTCTTGCTCTAAGATTTGTTGTCTGGCTCAGTCTGAAGGCACTGATTGCTGCTTCTCTCATTACACATAAGTGCAATGGTGGACGGTTCAGCATTACCTCTACGGCTGCAGTAGGGCACGTGAATGTTGCCCATGTGATTCCCAGACAAGCTAGTCGCTGCACTTTCTGCAGCTTGACTTGTGCCGAAATTTGTTGCATTTTTGGCCACCATATCAATAAAGCATAGGTGACCATTGGATTAATGATCGTTTGGTATGACCAGTAGATCATTTTTGGTTTTAGACCCCATGTCTTGCCAAAGACTCTGCGGCATGTCCAGCTTGCCGCTATAGCTCTTGAAATAATGTTGTTGAGTTGGCTGTTCCATGTCAGTTTTTGGTCGATTATTACGCCCAATTATTTAACTTCTTTGGAAAAAGTAAGCTGAGTTCAGAGTTGGGGCTTTAAGTTCGTACTTTCGCCTCCTGTTGAATGTAACCAGCACTGTTTTGCTAGGATTGACGTTAAGTCCTTTCTTTGCGCACCAGCTTCCGATTGTGTTTAGGGCTACTTGCATGCTATTGGAAATTACTTCATCATGTTTGCCCCTAATGGTGACGACGTCATCGGCGTAACCTTGGGTCGTAAAACCAGAGTCGTGTAGCTAACTATGAGGTTGTCTACAACCAGTTACCACAGCAAAGGCGATAGAACTTCCCCTTGGGGACAACCTTTTTCTACTGTCATCTTGACTGTCTCTTCCCCAGGAGTCGCCACAATAATTTTGTTTTTCAGCATAGATTGTATCCATCTAAACAGTAAGGCGTTTATATTTCTGTCCTCGAGTGATCTAGTTATAGAGGCATGCGAGGTGTTGTTAAAAGCACCCTCTATGTCGATGAAGGCACAAAGAGCCATTTCTTTTTACGCGTATGTCTTTTCAATGCTTTCAACTAGGCACTGTAGAGCATTTATCGTGGATTTACCTGCTTAATAAGCAAACTGTTTCTTGTGGAGCGGTCTCAACTCAAGGAGTTCGCTTCTGATGTAACAGTCTATTATTTTCTCCATTGCTTTTAGGAGAAAGGAGGTGAGACTGATGGGGTGGTAAGACTTTGGTTCGTCCATTGGACGTCTCCCAGTCTTTGGTATAAACGCCACCGCAGCTTCTCTCCAAGCTTGCGGTATATAATCGAAGATAAAGCTGGCCTTAAATAACCTTTTCAATGAAGGCTCTAGTATTTCAAGGCCATGTTGAAGTAAGGCGGGAAATATTCTGTCCTCACCCGGCAACTTAAATGGTTTAAAGTTTTTGATAGCCCATTTCATTCTTTGTGTAATGAATATTTTCCCAGCCAGGCTTTTGCTGGATCTGTTGAGGTTGTGAGCAACCCCTTCCAGATGAGCACATTGCTGTTCGTTCTCCACAACCTGTTTGGAACCAGAAAAGTGTGTCTGTAGGAGCTCGGCTTTTTAATCAGACCAATGCCGTTGGAGTGTTCTTTTCAAAGTACTTTTTGATGACGTTGTGCTGGGGCCAGTTCGCTGATTCCCTCGCACATTTGCCTCCATGTTCTTTTTTTCGATTTTCTGAGTTCTTTATTGTACTCAGAAAGAGCTGTTTTGTAGTCTTCCCAGTGTCCCAGACTCTTAGCTCTATTAAAAAGTCTTCTGACTTTTCTCCGGAGTTTTTCTAGTTCCTTATTCCACCAATGCACGTCTTTAGCAGTAGCCTTTTGTTTTTCAGGACAGCTGAGTTCATATGATTTTATTATAGCATTTTGAAGTTGTCTGGAGGCTGTGTTCCTCTATTGATTCCATGGGTATGTGCTGGTCCTCCGTCTGCCTTCTGAGATGCGCTTTGTAAGCCTCCCAGTTGGTTAACTTTGGTACCCTGTATCACTCGAAATGTGTTTCCGACGTCTTCAAGCCGAATCTTATGTGTTGATGATCTGACATTGAAGAATCATCAGAGACATGCCAGTTATGGATGTGGTTTATTATAAATGGATCCGCGAGAGTCAAATCAAGAACCTTTTTCCTGATTGCATTTATAAAGGTTCATAGCTTAGTCGCTAAAATGGGATGGACTTTTAAAGGAGAACTAGGAAAATTGACATTTTATAATATTTATTAATCATTTTGATGTCATAATAAAATTTATAATAGTTTTTTAAAAAAAAATTTAAAACTGAAAAATTAGCAAGATTTTAAAGTTTACCACTCGATGGTTTGGTAAACCAAACGTTTGCTGACATAACTGTCCAAACTAGTTGGTTTTCCACCTCATCGAACTTTGCAAATTGTTTGATTCCGACTAGCAGTCCACCCTCGAACGTCACATCGACGACAGATAGCCATCACCAGCCTTCTAGCACTACATATAAAGAAAAACCTGTGCACAGGTGTCCTATATGTTATAGAGGATTTTTGAATAAAAGTAATATAAAAGTTCATCTCAGGACTCATACAGGTGAAAAGCCCTTCAGGTGTGATACTTGTGCTAAGCGTTTTAGACAAAAAGCTCACCTGTTGAAGCATCAGCAGATACACAAGAGAGGAAGAGATTAAGACGAGTCAAAAAAAGTTATTTATTTTATCGGGTAATGTAACATTTTTTTCGTTTTTTGAAATCAAAACAAACTAAAAATTTATTTATATCGCAAAGGCAGCTGAAAACAGTAATACATTAAATAATTTCAAACATATAAATAATTTTAAACAGGTAACATCATCTTCACATAAATATAATAATATTACCTAAGATTCTAAATTTTGGTATACATGTACCGAGAAAAAAAAATTTAGTTTTTAGCTATGAAAAGAAAAAATGTGCTAAAATAATAATTTATTTTACATTATACTGCCTTTTTATATAAAATATTAAATTATTACTGACAAGAACAAATAACCATTAAGATTAACATGAATACGTAATAATTTTTGTTAAACAAAAAATTACAATATGTCAGTTTTCTTATTTTAAATAGAACATGGTATTTTTTTATTTGAGCTGTGAATTGTGTTTGGTATTAGTGTTAAAAGTTTTTGATAGGAAAATTTTACAAGCCAAATTAATAAAGATCTTGATTAACTAACAATTTTTTGTTGTTTCAGGTTTTACGAACACGTTCAGCGATAGTAACCCATATTGTATAATACACACCAAAAGTTAAAAAGTAATAAAAAATAACTATAAGTGTTCAGGGCTACACATAGTGTAGAAAAGAACACGGAAGAAGCACATATTTAAAAAAAGGAAATCCATGGATCTTTGAATAAAAAATGTGTACAGGTTGTTTGGAAGAAAGTCATATCTATCTCTGGAGAATAAAATTTTATTGTATAAAGCTATCATATTCTTTTGTGGTAAGTTAATTTTATTAAAACATTAAAATCTCACAGTAAAAAACACAATCATAGGTTTATCGGCAAAATGGGATGGACTAATTACCAAAGGAAAACTAGTAACATTAAGACATTTTATTACATTAATTTATTAATAATTTTGCTAACATAATTAATTTAATAAATCCCTAAAAAAAGCAGTAAACAGTAAAAATCCAGCAAGATTTTAAAATTAGTTACACACAGTGTGGAACAGCTAAATTAAATAAATTTATTATTGTGCATATTAAAAAAAAATTCCGAATCAAATCAATTTTAAACTAGAAAATAACATAAAGCAATAAAAAAAACTCACAGTTATAAGCCGCAACTTTATAAACTGACTTTAATTTTATTTATTCAATATAATATCAAATATTTTTGACACATTTTCTATTTAACATGTAGGTAGTTTTCTGTGTATACCTAATTATGTGGGTTTTTGATAGATAGATTAAAAAACATTTGTTTTTTTTTGTAAATATTGGGTATGGTATTTTGATAATAATTTATATTTAAATCAAAATATATCAATACTAGAAACAAAAAATAAATATAGATTTAGCTGTAACAATTGAAATAAAAGTTATTAAAATTGGAAACTTATTTTAATATTCGTAAATTTTAATTATCAAAACTTGGAAAGCATATTTTTTGTAGACACTGATAATCGGCTTCGAGGACACAAATGGAAACTGAAAAAAGAAATATTTACTTGTAGAACAAGGCAACATTATTTATGTAATCGTGTTTTTTCAACATGGAACTGTCTACCAGTGAATATTGTAACAGCACCATCTGTCAATATTTTTAAGAACAGACTGTATTCTTTTTTATTTCCTAATTAATCTTTTGTTGTAATTTTTAATTTTCTAATTACTTTCAATTGTGTAATCATTGTATAGTGCAATTCAGGGCTTATGGATCTTAGGGTCCCTGCCCGTACCTTATTGTAATAATAATAATAATAACTTAATTAAAAAGGTTCAAACTTAAGATTTACACCCAAAATTATACTCTTATTGTTATACCTACTGCCGCTAGCATGTTATTTACAATAATTTGCAAAAATTTGTTGGTTAAATAAATCGAAATAATAAGTTCAAAAAAATTAATCAAATGTTGTTAATATGCATTTTATTATTTCGTTTTTAAGTATAAAATTTGGTTTTAATTACTATAAATAATTAAAATTTAATAATGTCACATTGACTTGTTGTAACTAATGTAACGTTTTGTAAAATAGAATGGAATCATAATTTAGGAAAGATCGTAATAAGTATATATTTTTTATTTCCTATTTTAATCCCTCAACAAATCCTTAAGGAAACCTTTTCAAGCAATTTTAAAAAGTTTGACCATTGATTAAAATCTAAAACTGCTCGGATGTTGACAAAAAAGATCAGAATTCTATTTTTAATTTATTAAGCCTATCTGAAGCTTGTGCAAGGTTAAGAAACTTATAAAAGTCTTTTGTTAACGTAACTAATTTTAAAATAATTACAAATTTGAACAATTAACATCATTTTTTTGTATTTTGTATTTTTATAGGGTAATGTAATATTTCTTTCATTTTTTGAAATCAAAATAAACTAAAAAATTATTTATACTGCAAAGGCAGCTGATAACATATTTTTAAACATAAATAATTTTGAACAGCTAACGTCATTTTCATATAAATATAATATTACTTGAGATTCTAAATTATGGTATACAGGTACTGGGGTAAAAATTTTAGTTTGTAGCTATGACAAGAAAAAAAGTGCTAGAATTTTCATTTTTTTGTCATAATACTGCCTTTTTATTTAAGATAATAAATTATTACCAACACAAATTAATAATCATTAAGATTAATATAAACAAATAATAATTTTTGTTAAACACATCTGGCTGTGCATAGAGGTGTGTTGGTTCCTACACTTATGTATGGTAGTGAATGTTGGGTTTAGCAGAAGAAGCATGAAAACAGGATTAATGCTGTGGAGATAAGTAGTCTGAGAAGTAAAGCCGGAGTGACTCGGTTGGATAAGGTAAAGAATAGTGAAATAAGAGAACGCTGTGGTGTAAAAGAAGATGTGGTTACAAAGATAGATAAAGAAATGCTTAAATGGTTTAGAAACGATGGATGAAGGAAGATTGACGAAACAAATTTAAAAGGCGAGTGTAAATGGACAAGTCGGTAGAGATCGACCTCGGAGAACATATCTTGATCAAGTCAACATTGTTTTGAAGAAAGGCCAGGTCAAGAGTACCAACAACCGACGAGCATGTATGAGAGCACTGATGAAAGTAGAGGAAGCAAAAGATGTGTGTAAGAACCGTAGCAAGTGGAAGGAAGTGGTCTCTGCCTACCCCTATGGGAAAAAGGCGTGACTTATGTATGTATGTATGTATCAAAAATAGACCCAATGAAAATCGATTAAGATTCTTTTTTATTTTATTTTATTCAATTTAGGCAAATATATTTAGGACTGTTTGTGGTGTTTAAAAAAATGATCAGTCTTTCTTTGAATCTTAAGTTTTACCTCAAAAATACGGCAAATGATGAAAAATAATCCTATAATTGCTAGCAAAGTCAAGTCACTGTTATTTTATTATTGATTATGTTAATAAAACATGTTTCATAAGACACACCATTTTTTTTAATAAAAAACCTGTTTTCTAAAATTTTAAACTTTTTCTTAAATCATTTAAAAATTTACCCAAAGAAATTAGATTGTTTTTTAACAATATTTTTTTTCTTTTAGTATACATTTTTTAAACAGTTAAAAGAATCATTTTTTTTATAAATGTAGCTTCTTAAGTTGGAATCATAAAATTAACTTTTTATTCATAACTTTAGAAAAAAAAAATTGTCCTTTATTAAAAGTTCTGCATGGCCTAAAACTTAAATAAAATATTTAGATATCAAATTTTTGCAATCGTATACGAGGTTAGTTATTAATAATATTAATAAAATCGTAGATTATTTAAAAAAAAGTTCATCGTAATTGAATACTACATTTAAATTGGCAATTGTATTAATTTGCGTCATAAAAAAATTCTTTTTTAAATTTTATAACATTTATTTATTAATAATTTTGATAACATAATTCAATTATTAAATTATTAGAACAAATAGTAAAAATTAAAAATCAAGCAATATTTTAAAATTACCTACATACAGTGTGAAACAGTTAAATTGAATGAATTCATTATTTCCAGTTAAAAAAATCGCGAAATAATTTTATTCTAAACTATAAAATAACATCCCGCAATAAAAAAATTCACAGTTATAACCCGCAAATTTTTATATGGGAAGTAGGGGCTTGTAATACATCAATAAAAAGTTTTTTTTAATGTCTGTAAAGTGTTATTGTTTTTAAAATTAAACATTTAAGAAAATATATAATTTTCTTATTGGCTGTTGCACATTGTATTTTTAATTTCTTTCTTTTTTTGAATAAAATAATTACTTGAGTCTTCCTTACTTTAAATTTTGTAGTCAATTACTATTTTTATCACTTTTTTTTTCATAAAATTGCCACTATTAAAAGCATGTTATAGAGCTTTTGAATTAAGTTCAATCATAAAATAGAAATGACATATTATGGCTAAGAATAAATATTCAAGACTATTGGCAAATAGGATAATCAATGAATATAAACACAGAAATAGTAGGGAGATTAATAAGAGTAAAAGAGATATGAGATATTTCAAATTTTCTTATTTCCCTGATCTTTTTGAAAAGATTTATTACATCATGAACAAGAACACAAGAAACACAATGTAATTTGACATTCTATAATTTTATAGTAGTTGGTTCGATATTTTATAAATTTAAAGATCCTGTTTCTAAAGATCTGTAGTACAATATAATCTATTGAGTTCCTTGCATGAATTGTGACAAATATTATATTAGACAACCAAAACAGTACCATAAAAAGGATGAAAAAAGAAGGAAAAAAACATAAACCGTCTATAAGTGATTGTACTGATGTTTAAGGAAGAGAAATATTCCTATTGATAAATGTTTGTATGTGCTTAATTTATTTGATACATGTCAATGAATGAAAGTACACATTCATATATGCCTAAAATATTTAAAAAATTCGAGATTTTTTGGTCGACTCTACAAGTAATTTTAGCATTTATTTTATTATTAAAAAAAAAAACAAAAAATAAAATTTTTATTTTTTAAACAATAAATAATCAAATACATTAAAATTAAAATTAAATTAAAGCAAACAATAATTTGTAATAATTGCAGTTACAAAAAAAAGTAATTTAGCAGCAAATATACTAATTTTGATATTTCTTTTAAATATGGTAAAAATTTAAAAAAAAAATTCCACCTAGAGACATTAAAGTGTAACGCTCAAATCAGATTTTTGACATTTTTACGAAGTCTACCTTACGACCTACGTTTAATATTGAAATAACATTGCTAATAAGTAGGTAATATCAGTGAATTTCAAATTTAATACAAAAAAAAAATCTTACTCTACACATGGACATGTTTTGATAACTTTATTTAAAATAACAAAATAAATTAATTTGACTCAAAATTTAACAAATTTTGCATTGATACCGCTACTAAAATTCACAGTATTTTGTTGTCAGAAACATTTTGCTACTTTTATCATTTTAGCTATTTCGCAAACAATCCTACATCCTTTCTATTGTAAATGTTTCGTCGTCTTTATATGAATTGTGTACTCTTTTTTGGCAACTTGTTTATTTCTCAAGTTATTTCACATTGACAGTCACAAGATGACCTCGACAGCAAGCGCCTTCACATTATTTTCAAAAAAAATATATTACAGGGTGTGCAAAAGATAAATAATTAACTAAACATAAAATTTCTCCCCGCCGTGGCAGAAGTATCAACTTTGTCCACTCTCTTCAGTATTCAATCTGCATAATTTCGTAACAGGTCGTTTATAGGAGCCATTCGCAGTTTTTACTTGAACAACTCTAATTTTTTCGTCGGGGCCCGGAAAAACCTTTTCCACTAATCCAAGTCTCCAAGATTTTCTAGGAGCGTTATCATCTATGATGATAACTACGTCATCTAGTTTCATGGGTCTGCCATCATCCCTCCACTTCGTTCTTTTCGTTAACGTTGGTAGATATTCTCTCGTCCATCTTTTCCAGAACGAGTCTCGTAGTGCTTGAGCTTGTCTCCAATGTCTCCTTAAACTCCCATTTTTAGTTTCGAACGCAGTTACATAATTCGTAGCTCCCAAAAGAAAATGGTTTGGTGTTAATGCCTCCAAGTCATTGGGATCGACAGATACTTTCGTGATTGGTCTGGAATTCACGATGTTTTCGCATTCTGCAAATAAAGTGAGGAGAAGCTCGTCCTTCAAAGTCTGCTTATTGAGAATAACATGGAATGTAGTTTTAACAGAGCGCACTAGTCTCTCCCATGCACCGCCCATATGGGGAGAAGCAGCTGGAATAAATTTCCATTCAATATTTTTTTCTAACATTTCTCGTTTTAATTTGTCTCTATCAATTTCTTTGACAGCTCTTTTCAGTTCTTCAGAGGATCCTCGAAAATTAGTTCCGTTATCGGAGTAAATTTGCAGCGGTTGTCCTCTTCTTGCTATCATTCGTCTTACAGCCATTATCGATGACTCCGTTGACAACGAGTGAGCAACTTCAAGATGCACAGCTCTCATTGATAAACAGGTGAAAATAACTCCCCACCTTTTCTCGCGTCGCCGACCAACTGTTACAAACATAGGTCCAAAATAGTCGATTCCGGTGTAGATGAATGCATGAGCTGGTGGAGTTAATCTGAATGCAGGAAGTTGGCTTATTTGAGGAATTTCAGGCTTTGCTTTCAAGATTCGGCATTTATTGCATTCTGCAAATGTGGTCTTCACGGCTGATCTTCCATCAATTATCCAAAATTTTTGTCTAGCAGTATTCAAAACTGTCTCGATACCTTGATGTGCACATTGTTCGTGATAATAGTGCAGAAGAAGTTTAGTCAGTCTATGTTTGGGTGGTAATATCATGGGTCTTCTGGTTTCCAATTCCATTTTAGTGGCTAAGTCGGTCCGTCCGCTTAATACTAAAACGCCATTTTCGTTCATAGTTGGTGAAAGTTGTCTCAATCGACTTTGGTTTCTCAAGATTCTATTCTTCTTCAGAAAGGAGATTTCTTCTGGAAAACTTTCTAGTTGACACTGCTTGATCCACTTGATTTCAGCTTCTTGTAGGTCAGATATGGTAGTTTCTCTTGAAATTTTACAATTTTTATTGCGAAGTTTAAAAATCATCATTTTTGCAATTCTTAGTACCCAGGACGTGGCTCTAATCAATCTCATCCATTTGGAAAAACGCTGTATATCAGGTAAATAAGGATCGTTGTCAAGAACAGTAGCCAAAAATTTTATTGCTTGAACTTCTTCATTTTCAGACTTTTCTGTATCTCTATAATCAATTTTCTTGCTTGGCCATGTCATTTTATCGAGAAGTTGAAGAAATTCTGGTCCATTATACCATCGTTCGAAATCAAGATTGTTTCCATCATCCGAGTAGGTTCTTGTGGCATTGTCAGCAGCATTTGACTTAGATGGAACCCAGTGCCAATCAAAACTGTTTGTCAGTTCTTGAATTTCACCAACGCGGTGGGCTTCAAATTGTCCTAGTTTACTTCCGTCGTTTTTGATCCAGTAGAGTACTATTGTCGAATCTGTCCATAAGTAAGTTTCATCAATTTTGATCTCCAATGTCTTGATGAGCATATTCATGAGTCTAGCTCCCATCAGAGCGGCTTGAAGCTCGAGTCTCAGAATTGACAGCGGTTTGGTCGGTGCCACTCTAGCTCTAGCGAAAATTAAAGATACTTCGACAGATTCCTGGGATATTATTTGAAGATAGGCTACAGAAGCATACGCCTTTTTGCTTGCGTCACAGAATATGTGTAGCTTAATTTTTTCAGTATTGAGAATGGTTGATGAATAACACCTAGGTATGGAAATATTTGAAATTTTCTGAAGATCCAAAATCCATAATTTCCAAGTTTGATAGAGTTCCTGATCAATCGAATCATCCCAGCCAATTCTGGACTTCCATATGTCTTGAATGAGGATTCTTCCCCGTATTGTCAAATTCACAATCAGTCCCAATGGGTCGAAAATGGACATCAGCAATTTCAAAATGTGTTTTTGTAATGCCATCACTGGTTTTGTTTGTGGAAATGTATGATTTCAGTTTGAAGCAAAAATTATCTAATTTCGAATTCCAAGAAAGGCCTAAAATTTGTTGAATAGTTGTGTCAGAGTCCAAATCGAGATCCTTGCAGATAATGTCTTCGTTCAAGGCGAGAGCGTCCATTACGTCTTTTGAATTCGATGTCCAATCAACCAAATCGAATCCACCCGATTTCTGAATACGTTTCACTTCGAATATTATCTCTAAGGCTTTCTCTACAGTGTCGGTACAATCTAAATAATCGTCGACGTAATGCTTCTTTACAATGGCGTCCAAAATGTCTTGTCTTTGAGTGAGTTGCAGTGAGAGTTCTTCACAAATTGTGCACAAGTCGGGGAACAGGTAGCACCAAATGTCATAACTTGCATTTTATAAATATCGTGCGGTTTAAGGGTATTTCCATCTCTCCAGAGGAATCTCTAAAAGGGCTGGTCTGAGGGGATTATCTTGACTTGATGAAACATCTCCCGTACATCACTGCAGAAGGCGATCTTTCTTTGTCTGAATTTTATCAAAACTTCTATCAATGGTTGTAAAAGGTCTGGTCCAGCAAGCAAGTTTTCATTTAGGCTCATCTAACACGACTTCGAAGCAGCTTCGAATACAAGCCGTAGCTTGTCGGGTTTATTTGGATTGATTACCCCAAAATAGGGTAGATACCAGCAACGAGGACCTTCTTTTGACGCTTCTTCAACTGACAGCTTCCTGGCATATCCTTTTTTTACATAGCTTTCGATTTTTTCGCAATATCTCCTCTTGAAGTTTTCATCTTTCTGCATTTGTTTTTCGACGCACTGAAGTCTTCAAGCAGCTATAGTTTTACTTTCAGGCAAGTGAATACTGTTCTCTTTCCAAAGTAGTCCAATTTCGAATTGATTTTCGATTCGTTTTGCAGTTTTTTGCATTATTTCGAGAGCTCTGTCATCTTTTTTGTTGGATTTCATCGTTAATTGAACTCCAAAGGCTTCAGTACTAAATGAATGTTTGACAATTTTGTGAAGCTCATCGTCAGCAGCGGTTTCACAATGGCAAATGTGAAAAGAATGAAATATTCTCGTACTACTATCACGATTGTTCAAATCTCCATGCAATATCCAACCTAAATTGGTTTTTGTTGCAAGCGGCGAATTTTCCGGACCCTGTATGACTCTTCTTGCCACTGTCAGTCGGATATTGTCTTGTCCTAGAAGAATCATCGGAC